>JAFBJS010010460.1:201666-226897 GCA_016785265.1 Paraplagusia blochii | reverse complement strand
TGGGTATGGTGTATGCTGAGATAGATATATTCTATATTCTAATATAGATATATTCCAAAGCCAACCTAACTCAGTAGTTATATTGACAAAGTGAAATATAATAAGATGAATAATTGAGATTACAATCACCAACCACAGACAGCAGCAGTGATGACCTACTAATCTACCGATACTAACATTAACCTGTTTATCTACTAACCCTAACATCCACTGTTCATTGTTAAGATCTTATACAATAAAAGGTCTGTATCTATTGTACTTTTTATTTTGTTGTATGTAACGAGACCAAATGATGCTTCACCTCAGTTTCATCATCTCTGCGTTGACATTTAGAGGAAGCAAATCATCATTTCTTGAAACGCTCATCCATACATAACCGATCAGATGCCAGAAGGTTTGAGTGTTGTGAACCAGTCTGCAGTCGTGATGATGAAGAAAAAGTTTTGCCGACGCCAGACGTTAATGGAAAGTTTCGTCTGATGTGATCTTTTTAATTAAAGAGTTCAAGAACAGCAGAGGATCTTTGACACGTCTGCTACACAATGAGTCAGAACGGACCAGCGTTATCACTGATGTTCAACTATTCACACCAAGAAATTAAAAAAAAAGATCTGTGTCTGTGACAAATAACAAAGACGCAAAGATGTGACAGATGATGTAACAGAGATTCAAGGTTTCTCTCTCCTACTGGGTGAACTGGTCTCAGGGCTGCAGGGGCTTCAAGGTTGGGTAGAAGAATATTTCTGGGGTTTTTATTATTAATTATTTGCAATTTGTTTGGTTTCTCTGATATATACATATATTAATAATAATCTATGATCGCTCTGGTCTTTTTTTACTTCCAGTGCACAATGTTTATTTATTCTACAGCTAAATTGAAGAACATTAAAGTTCTTGACAGCTGTTATTGGAAATGCAATTTGCATCAGTGTGTAACAATAACAAACTAGTCTCACATATTCCTGCTGCAATTCTCTGCTTTTGTGTCAGTTTTTAATGGAAAAAAAAAAGATTTTACAGAAACTACAAAACTTTCATTTCATTTCCAAAAAATATATATTATTTTCCCAGTGTAACTCACAAGGGAACTTGACCTAAAACTACTTTCTGACATGTAACAACGTATTGTCCTGCAACCATTTTGGAGACAATATGTCATTTTGAAATAACAGCGATCCATCTGTGCCCCCTTCATTTCAAGTTTGCGACATCAAATGGAGAGCCTGGATATTTTGGTCCATCAATAAGACAGATGGTCTGCGCAGCCAAACCCGCTCACATACACAACATCCTCACATCAATTTCTGCCAAACGCGCAGCAAAGATTTCTATCTCAATTAAAGGATCCAAACTCAACCAGGAAGAGAAGCGATGCAGCCAGAAAACCAAGAGTGGCCTTTGACCAAAGCTGTTGTTGTTGTCAGCTGATAAAAACATTCCCATTTACTTCCATCCATCTATCAAAACAAAGTCAGACCATATTGCTCCAGTCAAAGTTCCAAGTTTATTCCTTCTTTTTAAGTGGTTCTGGCTGTCAGTGTGATAGATGTCTTTGTTAAAAATAAGTTTCTCTGTCAGTGTCTGACTGAATGATTTCTCAGCTTGAAACACAATTACATTCCGGTAGTTTTCAATGTCATTATGACAAAAAAAAAAAAAACTCCAGAAAACGACACATGAATCTTGTCATTTGCCATTTCTAGTCTTAACTGTTGAGACAAGTTTCATGTAAAAGGCGGTTAACATTATTGTAACCTTAATTTTTGCATTTAGGGAATAAATCCTGAACATTTGGGTCAACTATTTTAAAAATTGCAGGTTGGAGGAAATTCAGACAGAAAAACATTGAAATATTCAGCAGTAGATCACAAACATGCAAACAAGTTGTTTCCATTTCTCTGTTTTCTCTGTTTGATAGAATTTACCAGTACAATATACATCCAACAGGGGGTAGCAATGCAGTCTATGAGAAGTAGATCTATCAAAGGCAGGAATCACCAACCTGGGACCCGGGGTCACCTGGTAGCCCCCATGGTTTACCTATGGTGCCCGTGTGGTGCTAGTCCCAAAGTCTAATGAAAGCAGCATGTTCTCAACATGTTCTCCTTTACATTCTTTGACACTGGTTAGACCACCCCACTGTTTTCTTCAATTCCTTTCACATTTTAATGCCTGGTTCCACTAAATGTGCATTTATTGGGTCATATATAATATATATAATTTTGATAGAAACCAAAATCATTTCAGTTCGGACATCAATAACCATGGCATTGTCATGACAAAGACACTTACATACAATTTTAATGTATTCATAATTTAATTTCTAATTAAATGTAATGTAATTGTCAGGAGAAGAGATATTGAGTATTTGCGTGGGCCTTTCTACAATAACTATTGGGGAAATGAAATGGGACAATCATAATATAAATAAGTAGTATAGTTTGGACAAGTTTGGTGGCCCAAATTAAAATGTCAAATGGGCCACATCCAGCCCCTGAGCCTAGGTTTGCCCAGATCTGGCATTAAAACAAACACACGAAAATGAAGAAAGCAAGGTTGGTATAAAAACATTTTTCCTCTCCTCCATGCAGGGAATAACTTTCTGACATACCTGTCATGTGCAGGAGGTTCAGGGCAGCAGGCGCTGTTTCCAGCAGACAAAGCTCCAGCACAGGTTGAATGAATCAGTCTGACTTAAATCTAGCAGTTAATCCAACAGAAACTTTGTCTTAATTCAGGGAAACTGGACCAGGATCAAGGAAGTGGACCGACCGTGACAGAAGCCACAGGAATCATCAAAAATACACAAAGTCCTGACAAAAACAGAGGCCGTGATGGAGAAAGGAGTAAAAACCCAGGGGCACCAGGTGAAAAGACTCAGAGGGAATCACACAGGAAGGACACAGGTGATGGTGATGAAGCTGATTACCCCAGTGGAGACAGACAGACAGACAGAAGGGCAGGGAGACAGACAGGCCTGGCCACACGCTTGTGTTCACATCATCTTAAACCCAAACTGCTGGTTTTGCATAAACACCCTGTGAATTCACAGACTCCATAATGATGCCCCTGTAGCTGCAGCACAATTGGATGGTTTTTCATATGGAACATATTTGTGCCAGTGGCCTGTAATAACATCACGGCAACACTGGGGCCAAGTGTGCATTATGGGATGAGGTGGTGAACTA
Organism: Paraplagusia blochii; assembly: GCA_016785265.1. Classification (NCBI taxonomy): domain Eukaryota; kingdom Metazoa; phylum Chordata; class Actinopteri; order Pleuronectiformes; family Cynoglossidae; genus Paraplagusia; species Paraplagusia blochii. The sequence continues at coordinate 223,709 of JAFBJS010010460.1, read as the reverse complement.
AAGTGTTGGAAAGACAAAAGCAGTATAAATAAAGTCGGAGCAGCTCGGCCGGTTTTATGGTGTTGTGGATGCAGAGCATGGAAACAACTGGAAAGAACCAGAACCATGTGATTTGTGTTTTGGCCGTCTCCGAGCTGGCAGCCCACAAAGACAAATTTACTGGATATTTTGTTAATAAAGTCAATGCATTATGAGCGAGTGCTTCTTTATTAATGCATGTACTAATGTTGCAGGGTTCTGATGAATCACTGACAGACTGGCATTGATTTCTGTCCCTGATTGACTGCATTTACGAGTGCATTTTTATAACAAGTTAATTAATCGCATTTTAAACTTTGATGTTGTGATGTTGCGACCCCCGCACATCCCACCCTAACCCCTATGAAAATTAAGTGCCTGTCTAATGATTCCATTCCAGCAATGCTCAAGTATGCTTTACCTCAACACCCACAGCCAACATGGTAATCTGTTTATCACCAGGACCTTTATTTTGAAGGTGCAAAAAACCTAAAAAGCTGAGCTGATATGCTACTCTTCATTGTTTTTCTATAGGATGTAAGGTATTTTTTTACTTACATAACAATGAGACATTTAATCAGACATGATCAAATTATTCTATTATCATGTATTAGTTTACATAGATCAGATATGGTGCTAACTTTTTGACTGAACTTAGATAAATGTCATGTATAAAACTAAAACTCCTACATTTCTATGACCCATTATGACGTCGTCTACTGGGGAAACACATTATTGCAGAGAAAAGGCAGAAGTATAATGAAAAAATAGATAAACTGTTTAATCTTGGCGGGCCACATCAAGGAGCTCAATGGACCACAACCGGCCCCCGGGCCTTAGTTTGCCCACGCCTGAGAAAGATTGAAATAAAAGAAAAGACTAACAGTGATTTTTGCACAGGGCACATATAAGATTTATACTTTGTACGTATATGTTCATATATATGTATGCGTGTGTGTGTGTGTGTGTGTGTCTGTGTTTGTTTCACCATTTGTGGGGACAGGTTGGGGGACAACTTGTGGTCCCCATGAATCATCGTGCATGAGGTCATGTCCCCCCCATCCTCAATGCCACCTGCTTCCATGAAGTCAAGTACCAATGCTGATAAAGCACTCATATCTCAGATACCCTTCCTGACGCCCCCTCCTGGACAGGCACGGAAGTTTGTACAACCAGCCGGCAGCCAAGGGTAAAACCCAGTAATACGTCAGGTCATAAAAGGGAAAATTACAAACAATATTGTATTGTATTGTATTTTTTTTATCAGGGGTTGCCACAGCAAACCAACATTTTCCATCTCCCCCATCATCTTCTACTCTGACTCCAATCACCTCCATGTCCTCCCTCACTGCATCCATCAATCTCCTCTTTGTCTCTTACCTGGTAGCTCCATCTCTAGGATCATTCTTCTACCAATGTGTCCACTTTCCCTCCTCTGAACATGTCCAAACCATCTCAATGTCTGTGTTGTCCAGCCTTGTCTCTGCTACAGAGAATCTCAGCAGCATCTTTAACTCTGCTACTTGAGAATGAGATTCTTAGTTTCCACATGATGGCTTTACATAATTGAAGAAAAAAAAGGGAAAAATGCACGAAATGTAATTTACTAAAAGCATACAGATGATGTATTTATATTCTCAAAGCAGAAGAGCATTGAATTTAATCCTTGGTAAAGACTGAAATAAAGTAGGAGACAAGAGTCTGTCAAAATGTGTCTTCTAACTAACAAATTAAAACAAACGGTCTGCGTTCTGTTTACGTTCTTTTTAAGATCAATCACCATCATGCGTTTAAGAAAAGGACAAAAGAATGTCTCTCTGGTCCATAGGACTGTAAATCCACTTTTTTCTGTGATTATCTGCTGGATAATGGTGGCTGTAAAACAACACTACACATTCTACCTCCTGGATCCAATGAGCAGGTTCTCAGCAGGCGCTCGGCTCTGTTAACACCAGCCGTAAACTGAACCTCCCAGGGGCTCACAGGTCAAACTTTGGCCTTCAGAGGGACTCCAGGAGTGGGAGCCCGTCCATGGGGTGGTCACCTAAACAACAACGCTCATGGTTATTATGGTATGGCTCCCAACAATGACAGGAATTTGTGGTAAAATCAAATTATCAAATTAAATTACAGTGTTTTTGATTCTTAATGGTAATGTTGTATTCCAGATAAAATTTAATTCAACATTTGACTTTTTTTTATTCTTGAATTTTTGTCTGAGGTTATTCCACTCAGATGTGCATGTGTTTGCGGACGTCTGTTGACAGCGACCCAGCAGAGCAGCAGCAGCACCTTCAGGTATCTCACTATCACAAGTGGAACACAGATAAAGGCAGTTCTGCAACTTAGCGAAGGAGCTTTGAAGGTTGCTCTATGGCTTAACCCCGGTCTGATAAAACTGGCTCAAAGGCTGTGATTGAGCTTGAAGTGATACAGAGGTGATCACATGTCCAGCAGTGGCTCTCAGAGGTCCTTCCCCCTTAAAGAGAGAAGCAACCTTTAGATGAAAAATCCCTTTGAACCCTTTTGAAGGTCTATAAAAAAAATACCACAACTGTATTGGCCTAATTTACTGCTTTATTTATCATATTCTATAGATATAGATATATATACAATGCGAATACATCACAGCTGCACTGCGTTGTATTTATTTGCACTATAATAAAAGACCCTGAATACAGGACTGCCATTCAATCCTGCCATATGTCCTGGATATTTGCTATATTTGACAATAAAGTGGACTTTGATGTTTGACGTTTTTATTTTCATCATATGTATATTATTCGTTTTTACAAATACTTCACTTCCAAATGTTTTTTGTTGGTTGCCATGACTGCAGAGATTTATAGATTTTTCCTCATCAATGTGATGTCAGTTCAATAAACCCTGATTAATGAGGGGCGGGGTTTTCATAAGACACGATTGGTCAAAACAACGTGTCCTGGTCAGACCTTCTGGATTCTCTGTGTTTGGTTTAGCAGAGGGAACATGACGCACACGCTCGCTGTGGAAATCACCATCAACGAGATGATGTTTGCGACCACAGACTCAGGCCTCATCAGTCAGCGTTGGTGAACGTGGAAGAAAAAAAATGAAACTTCATTTTAATTACCTCTCTGAGTGAGACAGGCCCAGAGAACACTAAGCCAAAAGTTTGGTTCTGATGGAAAAGCTGAGGTGATTAATCAAAGTGCTTTAATGCTGCGGTCAAAAGACTACACTTTAGTGCACAGCCTAATTGAAGGGTGACTGGAAAGAATTATTCCTTTAACAAAAAGTTCAGTAACACCCAGATAAGAGACTTAGTGCAGAGCCTCGCCTGTTTGCCCCGGTTGCTCTTCATTTGGCATGTATTCTGGCAGGAACTTCAATGCTCTACACTCCAGGGTGGTGTAGATAATAAGAGAGGAGAAGGACACTAACGGTGGGGAGGAGGGGGCAGGGTGGAGAAAGTTGTCTCTTATCAGGGGCTGGGAGCAGCAGCCTTTACCTGACATAAGCACCTGCTGGTTCAGTGTGTGCCGGCTGAGGACAACCCCCCCACCGCGCCGCATCTGGATATTCTTTAAACATGGGGGGTAATTAGTGGGCTGTTAGATTGCTCTTCTCTGTACTTTCATAGATTACTCTGTTCAGACCTTTTGCCGAAGCACGAAGGAGATTTTTCTTCACACGGTAATGTGTTGAATCCATCAAACGCAGGACGTTCGATACGTGAGCATTGACCTCAGACAAACTACGCAGACACGTTAGGAGCATTAACTCAGGGAGGAGGAAACCAGCAGCTTCTCATCCATCCTGTATGTCCTATGTGTCAAACTCAAGGCCCGGGGGCCTAACATTGTACGCCGAGTCACTTTGTGTGGCTTAAGAAGCATTGACAATGTGACTGCAGCAGCAAAAAAAGGTTTTATTTCACACATAATAACAAACTGCAGTAACATGTTATAATAAGTTTTGGATTAGTTACATCCACAGCAGGAGTGGGCAAACATTTTTACTCGTCAGCAACAATTTGTCCTAAAATTGGACACTAGGTTCACTAAGATAAACACAAATGTATTTTCAGGGATTCACAACTGTAGTTTAAGAATAAATACACAAACAATAATTCTCAGATGTATTTTGAATATTAACTAATGAAAATACACGTCACACGTGACGTCAGGGACCACTACCGTGTGATTGGCTGGAAACGAATGAGACTGGATCTGGTTGACGCCAGACGAGTCTCAAAAGTCCACACACAAATGCAATTTTTTTAATGCATGTTTGAAAATTCAATAATGTATTTTGAAGAATTCACAAATGTATCCTTATTTGTATATATTCAACTTACTTTTGTGAATTGTTATTTGTGTATATTTTTAAAGTACAATTGTGGTGAGGTGGTCAGTGCTCTTGCCCTGCACCAAGAATGTCAACAGTTCAATCTTGTTCCTAATGGGTTTTACTGAAGCTCCACCAAGTCTGGAGGACTCACAGGTTCCCTCATATAACGGTTCTTAGAAGTTCATCCCATGTCCATTTGGTCTGTCCCTCAGACTGACTCTCTGACCACAGGGAGCTCAGGTCACAGTGTTGAAGAAATCTGAAATCCTTGTCATCAATCGGCACCGGAACAAAAACCAAAACCAAAAACCAAAGTTTCCTTCTGCAGTTTTAGAGACGGTCCATTTTCACGTCCCCCGACCTGCGTGACTGAGATCGTGGAGCAGAACTGGGAGAACTGATACCAACTGGTGACATCATCGGGATTTACTCAGAGTGAGAACAAGGCACACGACGGTACTTTTTAGTTCAGGGCTGATGTAAATATTACGCACTGGAAAAATGAAAACCAAAGGCCCTCTGGTGGTAAAAGTGTTTTATTCAGTTTATTTATGAGCCGACGGCTAAAGTTTGGCAAAGGTGGTGAAAGGACCAGTCGTTAATAAGTTTGACAAAATAAAAGTGAGATACAGAGAGAATATGTACGGAGCAGGGACTGGGAGGGAGCTACTGATACTATTTAAGACAGTCATGGGCAAACCCAGGCCCGGGGACCTGATGTGGCCCGTTGAGCCTCTTAATGCGGTCCACCAACCTTGCATCAAAAAACATTTTGCTGCACAAATATGTTACAGATTAATTAATTGTAATTTTGCAAATATTGGAGAAAATACCTTTACTGTTATAGTGTCGATTAGAAATATTTTTCAGTTTTCTCCAGAATATTTGTCATTTATCAAAAATCATTAAGAGAGATTTCTTTCTTTCCAAGAGATTTCTTTCTTTCTTGTTCCTACTGTGAATCCGAGCCCCGGATGAGTGCGATTGTAGGGAGCGCTAATGAAAACCAGATGTTCAACTTGTGTCCTCAAAATGAATGAGCCTATTGGGAAACCATGGAGAGTCTCAGGGGACATTCCACTGGAGGCTAAGCTGATTGGTTCACATTGAAACAACATGGCCAAGATAAACTGGGATTTGAAGAAAGGGGGTCTCTGGACGCCGGCGTCTAAAATAAATCGTTAGGGCTGAAGGAGGAGCTTAGCTCATCCTCTAAGGAAAACAGTGAGTTTTGCGAGTGACTGACACACATGATGACTGTGGCGCCAGTCACCCTTGGTCTACGGCCCAGTTGTGGGCTGTTTGGGAAGTGGAGAGCATCATGGACCGTGCTTCTTTTGTGCTGATGTCACAAAGCTGCAGGGTATTACTTTTTCCAAATCGTTGTATTTATTTTCCCCTCATGACTCGACTGGGAACTGGAGTTGAAATGTTCTTGTAGAGACACAGATTGGTCGTTTGATCTGAAATCCAAATACTGCTAATGTGTTTAGTCTTGACTTGGGCCGACGCAGCAGAGATGGAGATGTGAATTGATAGCTTTGTTGTTTGAATGTGTTGTCTTTGTGTTGCTGAAATTACCCATGATCCAATGGTGTCTCGTTATTAGCGTCTGACTTCTGCAGTTTAGTCGTACACACACACACACACACACACACACACACAGATGATGATGATGAAATCATCAAGAGACAAAACATCTGATTCACCAAAGCAGTCAATTCACAGGAAGTAACAGACAAATTTATTCATTCATCTTCGTTGCCAGGTCACAGGGGCTTCAGTCTCCATGACTGACACCCAAATCACACCGCACCATACTGTGAGCCATGCTCAGAACACTTCAGTGCCAACCTGGCAGCTGATGGATTCGAACCTGGAGCCTTGCAGACGCTTCCTTAACCACTAAGCCACCACTGTGGCCTGTAACCTATAAATGTCTGGTAAATTCTCCAGTAATGTTTGCATATCTTCATTTTCTTTATTTTCATTTTGTTCATTTTGTTGTTTTTTCATTTTCAGGCTCACAGTATGCTGCAGTGTGATTTGGGTGGCAGTCCTGGAGACTGCTGTCCCTGAAACCGGGTAATGGATAAGAAGAAGAATTATTTTTTTGTATTTTTGCTTTAAAATATTTTTTAAAACTTTCTTCACTATGACTTTCTGTAACTTGTTTTTTTTTCTCAACTTGTGAGTTGCTCTGGATGAGGAGTGTGCAATTATCTTGACTCCCAGGCCACGGTGGGCGGAGAAAATTGAGCAAATAGATTTGTAAGAACTAAGATAAATGACTTGTAAGTCAAAGCCAAAATTGCAAAAGTGATATCTGTTTAGTGACTGCTGACATTGCTGGGAAAAGACAGAAGCATAAGGATAATTTAAATGAATGGTTTGGCGTGCCAGATCAACAAGGTAAACGGGCCACATCCAGCCCTCGAGCCTTAGATTGCCCAGGAAAAACAATTTTTGAACGATTTTCAATTATAGATCCAACTCAATAATCCTGCATTAAAGCTGCAGACTCCTGTCTGAACACTTAGTAAACACTTGGAGGACATTCAGGAACCCAAAACTCTCAAGGTCACAGCGCTGGCACCTTTAATGACCATCATCCAGTGGTGGAGGTGATTGCTGGTGCCATGTCCTCCGCTGCTCTGAGATGCGGCGCAGCACAATGAAAGATCTAAAAAGAGAAGCACGCTTCCACACAATAGCTGGAAAGCAGGAGTGCAGCGGTGCTTTCCTCTGTCACAGGGCTGGTCGGCCTCTTTTGTAAGCACTTCCATCCTGTCAGGGCCCCCTCACCCCCCACCCCCACCCTCGGTGGACCTCCACCTGCTAGCTGACTGCAGCTCGGCTGCTGCAACTTCTCAGAGTGGAGCGCGCCAGCCTCTCCCCCTCATTTCACTGGCGCCAGCGCTCAATGGGCCCTGCACTTTGATTATTTTTGTTAACAGTTAATTTAGCACCACAGACATATGTGCCAAAGCTGGCTTCACTTCCTCATGCATCACCAACAAATGTGACTTTTATGAGTTCTTTTTCTCACACACAGACACAGACACACACCCCTCGCCTCACAACTCACTCGGCAAGCCTTCTGCGCCGTCTGCCTCCCCCCCTCCGTCACATACACTCCCCCCTGCAGACAGCATCTCCTCACCTCCTCTCACCTCTCCGCTCTCCCCCATCTCATTTTCCAACCTCCCTCCTCCGTGCACTTATTTCATTCCTTTTAGCCTTAATCTCTTCCACATCTTGCCTGGGAGAGTTATTTCTGGCTCCTCTGTTCCTGATGTTTGCATTATCAGGAATACATTTCATGACAATTCATTGGTTAAACACCACAATAGAGTCCCTCTTTAGGCGAGGGGGGTGAACTGCAGTTGAAAAGAACGCTTATCCCTTTCATGGAGGGTTTTCTCCATGTTCTGTGTGACATCTTTTTCCATTTGGATGAAAAAGAAAAACCTGTTCAAATGCAGTAAGCAAATTCAGAGGAGACATTCCAGAACGGGAAGACGACGTATATTATTATTATTACTGGTGATAAATTGGTCTAAGTGTGAGAGCACGGAGAGCACTTTCTCAATACCATGTGCCTTTATTAAAGTCTCTGCCCTCAATACCAGAGCCAGAGGATAATGGGACCTGAGATTCAGAGGACTTTGTCAGTGCCTACTTAGCATTGACATCGATACTTAAGGACTGGAAAAGAACAGTGCTGAGGGAGCACAACTAGCCACACCGATGAGCTCATGCCAGGACTATGCGAGCAGAAGGCCGCAGGAGCCATGGAACTATTTGGACATCGTTTGTGCTCTCCCGCTGGTCTGTAGTACAACCCAGTGCATCATCTCTTGCGGTCGGCAGACATGCATTCAAGTGGCCTGAGGCAGAACCTTAAAAGGATGGTCTTGCAATTTTTTTATTGTGTGACTGCATTTCAGCCACTCAGCAGGAGCAAATTGCAACCACATCCCCGACACCGCAGATTCTTCTTCATTAATTCCCCGTCCGTGCCATGTAGTCCATCACTGCTCCACCATTGATTCATGCGCAGTGGTCCGTAATAACATGGCCCCTGTAATGGGCTGTTTGCAGGCAGACAGAAATGGTCGCCGCTGGTATCCTGCAGCAGTATTATTTGCGGTCAAAGTTCTTGTGGAAACACGAGAAAATCTTATGTAATTGCTTTTTCTTCAACATGAACACACAGGGTCTGGTTTCTTTTCAGCGGTGGGGCAGCTTACAGAGTTCACAGAGGTGTCATAAAATGTTTTTTTTCATTCAGACAACCTACGGTCCCTGAAGGGGTCAGAACCTCACGCCTTTAACTTACAAGTCAATCCTGCTCTCGCACTCGTCAGAATTTCAATGCAGTCAAAGTGGGTCAAGTGATTGAGGACATGAATTCAGAGTCACTTGTTGCTGTTTGACAACACTCCTTTTACACCACATAAAAGTTCACACTTGGCTTCGCCCGACGGACGACGTTGTTTTTAAAAAAGTAGCATCAAACATGATGGTTTTTGCATCTTAACATCCACCAAATGTCATTACAGGTTCTACGCACAGCAACACTTCCTGTGAGGGAGTAAACACATCGTCAAATCACTCACTTTAAAACACATTGATGTGTTAAAACACATCAAAAGAGTTCTTTCCCACTCCTGAGTACTAGAAAGATTTACTCTAAATACGAGATACTGGAGTAATCTTTATGTATGATGCCTTCACGGACTTTGGCAACAAGTCAGGCAGAGCCATAAGGATGGATAAGATGGAGATCCAACATTTAGCATCACCTCAGTCTCCTTAGTGGAGAGGAACCTGCTGCAATAGACCAGCCTTCACCATGATGGATGAAGGTTTTTCACCTACAGATTTAGGCCAAGTTTGGACAAACGTTCTGACTCTCAGGCCACAATTTGACATTACATTGGACATGGGCTCAGATAAGTGGAGTGTTCACGTAAACTAAGGTAAATAACGACAGATAGATAGATAGATAGATAGATAGATAGGTAGATAGATAGATAGATAGATAGATAGATAGATAGATAGATAGATAGATAGATAGATAGAAGCTGTTATATAATTTCAACAGGATTGATGGCCAGATTACGGAGCAGTCTGAGCCACATATGGCCCCCGGACCTTATTTTGTTCACGCCCCCACGCTTACACGTAAACCCACCGAAGAATCCAAACAAACTCTCCTTGTTCCTGTTACATACTTGACAATGTGAGGTGTGAGGATGACTAAAATCTGTCTTCAGGGTGGGGGGGGAGCTGGACCACAGGGGAACACTGTAAGAGACACTGGGCTGACCCGACTAATGCACGGCGCTCCGGGATCCCCCTCCTCTTCCTTCCCAGTATTGTCTCACATCCTGCAGGGCCCGACTCTCTCCTCCTCTGCAGCCGTCACTGCCACAATAGCATCACCGGGCAGTGGGCACCGACGGGTGACCACGGGACGGCGGCCGTCAGCCTAAAAGGATGTGACACACTTCTCTCAACAATTAACGAGTACAAAAGCAGCAGCTGACACGACATGGCAGCTAAGTGTGGCACTTCAGGCCCTAATGGCTGGCTGAGTGGCATCCTCACACCCAGGCAGTGAACGCAGCGTGAGACAAAATTATCAATGATGTCTTCTTCAAAAAGGCTTCTTCAACTATTTCTGCTTTAAAAAAAAATTACACCAGAGTCTTCAGTGATCGTCATCTGAAGTCAAACCGATGTAATCGCCTCAGTCATTCACTCCAACCCTGGAAGAATCTGCTGCATTTATGCATAGAATATATATTTATTTCTCCTTATTTCTGGGTATTAACGTTAACATATGGAAGCAGCCCTGGTGGGTGGCACTAATGAACTAAAAGGATGCAAAGCTGCTGCTAAAAGACCCCCCACTGCCCATGTTAAAAGTAACAGATGGGGGAGGGGTCGGATCAGCTTACAAGTAATCCTCTAAAGAAAACTCCTTATTGCGGGAGTATTTGTAGTGAATTTTTTTTGTTTGTTTTTTTAAGTTTAAATCCATGAATTCATCCACCAGAGTCTCTAACTCTATTTTTTTTATTCTGCAATAAAACAAATGTCTTTTATCACATTTTATCTGCACATTTCACTGTTTACGTCTGCAATACCTTCACCTGCCTCCAGGGGTTTGTGGGCCCTTGTTAAGAAGAGTTTTCCAGTGCTTTGCGCAGCACAACATGAATAAAAAAAGACATATAGGAGACATCTACATCTTTAAACACCCCCTACAGGCGAGAAAGAGGCACTACATTCTCTAAACGAAAAAAAAAATACTTCTTGTTCATCCTTTAAGCCTTGCAGGTTTTCTTGGCATCACAGGAATTGCAAAGTATCACATTGGTGTCAGTGCGCCACAGTCGGGCCATAAGACAGCGGTTACTATCAGATAGAGAAAATATATGATCCGTTAATAAATGTCAAAGTTGAACTTCACAGCGGTACACACTTACTACTCTATTAGACCCCCACCTCACACAGCTTAAAGAATACTGCAGTAATACATCAGTAATAATGAACCAATACTGTGACACTAACTGAGGCCATTCACTCCCTAATGGGTGCCTTGAATGCCGTTTGCCAGTGACACTTTCACCACCGATCATGGCTATCAGCCACTACAGTATGTGCAGTATTACAGTATGCAAAGAAATATGAAGTAGAACTCTATTACCTCTTATTATCTCAAAGCAAAGATAGGAAGGTTAGGCTGAGATTGTTCATTTAAACCCCTCAGAGTTGAGGAGATGAGTTCCACTCTGATATCTCCAGCCCTGGTAAATGAGGAGAAGAGCTGAGAGGCTTCACCTCCTCCAGCCTTTACAGCAGCTCCTTCAATACTAGTACTAATACCACCAGTGGCACCAGTGAAAATGGAGGGATTAGAGCTCATACTGCTGGATGAGGAGTCACCGCTTGGCTGGTATACATGTGGGATTTGACTTGACATTTCTTTAAACGCAGCAAATGGGAAGCCAAAAATCTTTTTCATTTAGGAGCAATTAAGTGGATCCCAGAATCAGTGGCTCCAGCACGCCGCCGAGGTTTTCTTTTTTTTTTTTTTTTCCTGGTTTTATTACCCATTTCCTCTCCCTTGCGCCAGCAGGAGGAATGCTCACTTCGCTCTCACAAAGCCACATTTCCAATGCCAGAATCACACAGGGACCACCGTGATTAAGTGCAAGGCAGTGCTTCCCTGAACATGTGAGACATTACGGACCCCCCCCCCCTCCCGCCTCCCCTCCCTGCAAACACTGGAGAAGTGTTGTGTTCTAACATTTATGTGAAGTAATTAAAAACATCCAGCAGTAATTTAATAGTTCTCACCAAGTAGAGACATGAAGTCTATACTGTTTTTTTTTTCACTCTGTATAAATAACCTGGAATGCAGTGAGTACACAGAGAGAGGCAGCAGAGACAGACCAGTCCCAGTTTTTTCCTGTCTTTTTTGCAACATTTAGTGAGAAGTCCCGCTCTGTGACATTTAAACCCAGGACAGGTTTGAGCTGTTACAGGCATGTGGGCGACTTTAAAGATTCATGTCCCAGATAACGTGATCCATACATCACAGGCCGCCAGCAGATCCCAGTCAAAGCATTTTTATAACTGCGGCCTGCTGCTCTGCCAGTCTTACAGTCTGTCAACATCAGTGAGCATTGAAATGAATTCAAGAGCCGGCTGCAGCAGCAACAGCAGCAACAGCAACGGCAGCAACAGCAGCAGCAACAGCAGCAGCAGCAGCAGCAGCACTTCCAAGCGTGCACGGCTCTGTGAAGAGCATGTCAATAGCCCAGAGAGGCAACTGTGCAACGACATGTGGTTCCAATCTGTGTCTTTTCTCACAGTGAGAAGACCTCATTCATTTATCTGACTGCAGACCCAGCACTCTCACCCTCAACAGGATCTCTGCATTAACTGTGAAGGCAATTAATGATTTTCTTTCTTCTGTAAGATCTGGAAGAACATCCTCGCCACGAGTTGCTACGTAACCGCGAAAATCAGACTCAGGCATAAAACTGTTGATGATGTTAAAAATAATAAAGTACAATAAAACTTCCTGGTTGATTCTTGATGTTGATATTTTTTGCTAATGGTTTCTGTGACTGACAAATACACATTAACTTAACTTCCTTCACACAGAGATAATGGTCCAACTGCGTGTGGTTTATTAAGAACTCCAGAGTCTGTAAGCTCATTGTTTTGTTTTTTTTGGGGGGAACAGTACTTCCTGTGGTTAAGTGACGACGTTCCCTGCAATAATTAAATGTAAATAAACAAATAAAAGCTCTGCTGATCTCACTGAACACCACAGAGCGCCATTAACTTGCTTTATTAGGGGGGTTTGCGAGGTATAAATTGGCAAGTTTTATTTTGCAAAGTTTCAACGAATTCAGGACTTTTAAATAAATCATGGATTTTGTGTAATTTTTACTTATTGTATGGAATATTGCTACTTCCCTGCTCACATTCAGATCAGGAATCACCAACGTGTTGCTTTGGGGCCACCTGGTAGCCCCATGATCTACCAAAGGTGTGTTCCAAAAGCAAAGATAGTCCAAAAAGTCAGTTCCTGCGCTTCTTCTAACTATTTGGGTGATTTTGTCATTTTTTTGGGATCTTTTAAGGCTGATACATTCTTAACTCAAACTATATTTCTTCTTACTATCTTTTGTCATTAAGGTCTTCTTAAGTTAAGGTCACATTTCTTGTCATGTTCTTCTCTAACTCAGACAGAAAGAAACTTTTGACATTTACATGGGAAAAGACAAGGGAGTTGCATTAGATACGAAAGCACGGCTTGACATTTTCCACTGGGTTTTTGCAAAGGTCTACTTCATATTTTCCCACATTTTGCTGTTGAAGATCTGGAGATATAATATGCAGCCATCAGTTTTAATATCAATTCATCATTGTTACACACTGGCACCACATCAGTACTGACACAGTTGATCTGCAGCACCACCACCAGAACCACCAGAGTCCATTTCCACTTGTCAGCGTGATCACTTCATGGAGATCTGTTCTTTTTCAGATTGGCTTCAAATCACACGCTGTTTTTCCTGATTTCTTTTTGCTAACAGACGTAGAACCGTAACTTTAACAAAGTTCCAGAGAATGGGAACAAATGGTGTTTCTCGGGAAGGCAGACAAGCTCTTCCCTGGGTGACCATAAAGAAGACAAAGCCTTTTACAGTATAAACAGACGCACAGTTTGACCGTTTGGCCCCGTGGGGCAAAAGGTGAGCAGTGGCCTGGTTCCAGGAGTCTGCCGACAGTCCAGACGTATGTCCTCCTCACCGCATTCCTTCCTTTCTTAGATCACTGAACAGCTCTCTCTGGCGTTCCGTCTCCAACCCAGAGCAATATAACTCTGTGTTCCTAACAACAGGGTTTTTTTAAGAAAACATGAAGCTGGAGCTTTGGTGCAGGTGCCTGAGTTTAAACGATGCAGCAAGAAGGTTAAATATTCAAGAAAGGATTTCCTACTTCTGCTCCAGAGGGATTATTTTATGACGGTGCAGTCATCGTGAGCAGAGGGTCTGCATGTACATGTGCTCCATAAAAGAATACGCCTGCGTAACCCGCGGCTGTGTCTTTTATATTTGAGAATGACTTTGGTGTGGAGCGATACCGGCTGCATCTCAAACCAATTCTGACTTGATATTCATAACATCTGAGCAGAGTGAAGCCAGAAGAAGATGAAAACCAAGCTCTTCCACTGTCACGTCTATTTCATCCTGACTCATCTGTCAAACCACAACACAATCCACCATTCTCTCTCAGACACGTGACAAGGACTGAGCTGCACCGAACTCGTCGGTCTCTGGTTCCTCTGGTTCCTCTCACTCTGACCACACACACACACAATAACACAAACTGGGCCCGGAAACCTCACAGTGGCTCTTACCTTTTCAGACACGTCCCCCATGCTCAAGGCCTCTTCATCGCATACAGCTGCGCCGGGGCCATACATAAGTGTAGAGCGCCCTCTAGGGGTTTACGGCCTGCTCTGAATAGACGTAAGCCAATTTATGCCACTGGTGTCTCGAGTTTTTTTTTATAACAGGTCCTCTTTGCACCATGTTTAAGGGCAAATTGCTCCCCCTTGTGGGGGTATTTAAGTCAAGCAGCCATAAAATGAAAAGATAGTTTCCAAATATTTAGGTTTAAACATGAATTATCGTTTGGAAGTCGGAAAAATATATATATACGGGTTGTGTTGCAAGGACTGAAATATTCCACAGAATATATTATAAATAAAGATATTAGTTGCCCTTTGCCCCTAGTGGAGGGAGTAAGACTGAAATCAATCCATAATGATACTTCCAGGCAGGGCCGGAGTAACACTGTCTGAGGCCTGGGGCTAATTACCAGGATGAAGCCTTTTATATTTTGCCTCAATAACAGCAGGTGCATCAAAAGTCACTTCAGAAGCCGACATTTTTTTTTTGTATTTTCCTATAATGTGAAAATACATATCCGTATCTAAAAAAAAATACCCGTAATATTTTCCTACCCCCCATTTTAAAGATGGTAGCACGTTTTTATAGATGTTTAACATTCATAACACCTTTAAAAGAGGAGGTGGGTAGATTTTATGGGTGTTTGAAGTAGAGTAAAATTACTAATGAGTAGCCTGGTGTACACACAGTAAAACACAGAGATGAGAATTAAACCTAAATTACTTGTTTTTTTTAATCACTGTTCAATGAGAGGCCTTTTAGTAATACTTTACCAAATTGTACATATTAGCCTTCTTTTCTTATAGTATGTTACAATTTATGTTTAATGGAGAAAACTATCACCTTTCACTTAATATTACTATTTGCATTAAGAACTGAAAAATAAGTTACTTTTTGCGACAATGTCGCGAAAGTTATTATCACTAGGTGGCAGTGAATGGCTAGAAAACATCAAACACAAAAATTATGTGCTCTTGGTGCTAAAATAGCAATGTGTTACATTAAAACAAGTCATTGAGAAAGTAAAACAACCTATTTTTTATGACCTAATGTCAAACATGTGCTGTCAACCCATCAACTTTGATCCATCAATCCAGGGACCACTGAGGAAAGGTTGCAAGTTTTTTTGTTTATTTTTAATAAATTATATTTAGTAAGACTCTGTTAAAAATGGAAAGTTTTACCAAAAATCACAATGAATAATAAAAGTGTACCTGGTAGAGCTGCATCAAATGTTTGCAGTCTTTGAACCTACTTTCAATTTAACATATTGGCATGCAGCTGAAGCTTCCTGTGTCTTCTACATCCTTAATGTATGCAGGTTTAATTACCCAGTGATGTTCTTCGGAGCATAAGTAACCGTAAGAAGCAGCAAGAACGTCAAAGAAAGTTCAACCTCTTTGTAGGACAGTTTTTTCTTCCGCAGATGGTGATTTTAATTTCAGAAAATCACAAGTTCATACACTCGCCATTTTCACTAGAAGTTAAATGCAATGCCAACGGGCTTCAACATCTGTTACATGTCAAAAAAAACTGCAGAACAGAAACAAATTGGTATCCTGTCAAATACATATATATTTATTTATTTTAAAAAAAAAAACATCCTTGCCTGATATTACTTTTTAGACTACAGCCATAATCCAGAGTTGACCCATCTGCATACTTAAATGAACCCGCTAAATTTGACTAAGAACTGCAAAAAAAAAAAAAAAAATTAAAGGCTTCTCTTCCACTAAGTATTAAATTACTTCCGTAATCGGTCATTTTTGGGACAAAACTATGGGGACAGTCTCAGCACAGCGGCATGCGTTCTTCTTGAAGCCCACTCGAAAGCCGGAACAGGTGGAGCAGAAAAGTTCATTGTCAAAGTAACTTTATTGAAGGCAGATTATTGTTGTCTTGAAGTCTTTTTTCCCCCACTATCTACTCAGTGCTTAATTGCAGGGACACTTCTCTGAATGAGCTAGACCAAGAAAAAAAAAAAAGTCCAAACTTGCTCTTGCGGACGATACTGTTGATGTGCGAAGTGAGCCTCTTGATGATTTTACACATTATTTCTAGGAGAGTAAGGTTTAAGACAGAGGGTTGACATAATCCATTACAATTAAGTGCTGAAAGTCTGTCCTTCTGGTGGTTGTGGAAGCTTCATATTTTCTTTGGCCATCATTTGACCCCTTAACTCTTTAAGAACAGTTTTAATGCAATAAGAATTCTGCCATTTTGCTAATACCGGTATGATACGTGAATCCACCTGTGGGACAGAACAAAGTGGACATATCAGTCACTGTGAGTTGGACAGTGGAATTTCCCTATTTCCCTAAGTGCAGCATGGATTAGATTCATTTTTTTTTTAATTTGTCATTCATGTCAACATTCAGCGATAAGACTCACCATCCCATTGGAATTATTTATCCCATTCATGGAAATTTTTGTTACAAATCTAACAGTCGGGGCTATTTCTGGGTATTTAGGTCCACACACCACTCTCAGACTGTATATCCTGTTCTCGAAATTGGTCTGAGAAAGAAAGAATAATCATTAATCACCACAGACAGTATAGATTGCACTTCCTCAGTGTTTGTATGAGGAAGAAAGACAAGAAAATTGCTGTGTCATCGATGCTTACTCTTGCTGGTCCAATAATCATGGCTGTCCACCGTGTGAGAGTCCTGTCCTCATCATCCTCAAGGCCCCAGCTGACTGTGCCATCGCTTTCGCCTTTCTCACCTTCTTCGAGTTCTTCCAACAAGCGAAAATTGCGAGGAACTTTAACATCTGAACATTTAGAAGAACAGAAGACGAGTTCATTGTCCACTTTGTTCACACTTCTGAGTCCTCACAGCCTCCTTTACCCACTGCTGATGCTTCTTGTTTCCATAGTGACAATCCTGAACTGTCCTGCACTGTGATGCAATGTTTTCTTGTGTTTACCATGTGTCTGATATTATGAACTCTGCTTCTCCATTACCAACATATGAAAAGGGGCAAAACTGAGGTGCATCTCTACAGGAGCTCCTAAACAGCGAGGGACATGAGCTGA
This sequence comes from Paraplagusia blochii, assembly GCA_016785265.1. Taxonomy (NCBI): domain Eukaryota; kingdom Metazoa; phylum Chordata; class Actinopteri; order Pleuronectiformes; family Cynoglossidae; genus Paraplagusia; species Paraplagusia blochii. Next base: position 206,309 of record JAFBJS010010460.1, on the reverse strand, counting down.
TGATAAGAAGAAAACAGACCAATGTCCTCAGGTGACACTTCAGAGGAAGTCAGTAGAGCTCTGTCAAAACGTGTCACGATAACGCAGCACATCTGAGCACGAAACAAATAATATCTGCATTGAGACATAATGATTTCGGTGGAACATAGGTATTTATATCCAAATAAAAACATGCACAGAGCTCCGTAACATCAAAGCTCAGAGACGGCCTCCTTTTTTGTCAGCAGTTTGGAAACATTCACCAGAATAAACAGCACATGGTCCTGTTTTGTTAAACAACACATCCAGACATCTTGTGACCGATGTCATTACGGGCGGAATTGATAACAACGTCCTTCCAAAATTGTCAACATGTTCGGCTAATAGGAAAATGTTCCATGCAGATGGAGCAAAGTGTTGGCATCAGAACAAAGCAGCAGTCACTCATGGTCATGTAAATGAAGAATGACTTGCAGCTCATCTCTGGAGAAGTGGTGGAGCTCCAGGGGCCGACAACACTTAATTAAACCTGCACTTCTTCTTCTTCTTCTTCTCCTTTCAGCTTGTCCCTTTTTTAGGGGTTTTAACGAGTCAACAATATCCATCTCACCCTGTCCTCTGCGTCCCCAACTCTAACTCAAACTACCTCCATGCCTTCTCTCACTGCATCCATCAATATCCTCCTCTCATCACTGTCCCTCCTCTGGACATGTCCAAACCATCTCACTCTGTCTCCTTTAGCTTCTTTATCTCCAAACCTTCCTGTCTATGTTGTCCCTCTAATCACCTCATTCCTGATCCTGTCCATCCTTGTCTCTTCTAAAGAGAATCTCAGCAGCATCTTGAACTCCTTCACCTCCAGCTCTGTCTCCTGTCTTTTCCCAGCGTCTATAGTCCATCCATAATGTCTGGTCTCACCACCGTCCCTCCACCTTAGCTGACTCTCTTCTATCTCAGATCACTCCTGACTCTTTTCTCCATTTGTTCCATCCTGACTCCACTCTATTCTTCTCCTCAGTATCTAAACTCCTGCTCCATGTAACCTCACCATTCCACTGTTCTTCCTTTCATGAACACACATACCCAATTAAACCTGCACTAGTTCATAATAACAGTCATGCAGACAAATTCACACAGAGGGAAGTGAAAACAGGTATTAAATGAAGGCCATCGCATTAGGAAATAAAAAGAAATAGAAAGTCTTTCTTAAGATACTGTTAGAGCATTATTGCCATTACCATTAAAAATTTGTTAAATCCTTTTTTTTAAAATACATTTCACCAAATATTTTAAATATTTCACTGCTACCGTATACTGGCAGTAAAACCAGAAACCACGTGATGTCACCAAACAGGTATACACAAGAGGGCCGAGACATTTCCACAATCTCTCCTCTGATTGGACAACAAGAATTTACAAAAAAACACCCATTTACTCCAACAGCATAAAGCAAAAACTAGACATGGGTAATAGTTCGTCCTCAACAGGCTTATATTTATATGGTATGACAGAGAAACATGTTACGCATGTTGATGTTATCAGTTATTATTATAAAAAAAATCAGTGACAAAAGCAGTAAAACGCTTTACATTTGCTATTTATATCCAAACAAAACTATCGAAATTTTCTCAAATAACATCGGCCGCCAGCTGTGTGATATCTGTGTCAAGTGTCACCACTTCCTGTTGATTTCTTCTTTGTTGCAATGACAAACTGGATGAAGCACGCTTCAATGATTGGGTCCAAAAATTGGTTTTCGAGGCTAAGGTTTTTAGGGTATTGCACTCGCCTTGACTATGTTTGTGAATATTGTACATTTACTTTGTTGCTTGTTTTCTAATGTTTCCTTTTACTCTTTGTTCTGGCTAAATAAACATGAAAATGTAAGTATTACACTCCTAACAGAGAAACAAACTTTGAGTCGGCTACAGACATTTCTATTTCCACAAACTGGATGGATGGGATTACAGCATCAAATAGTTATAAAGTCACTTCCAATTCAGGCCCCAGCTTTAAATTTGACACCAATTTACCAACAGGAGAGTCGGGTCAGGACACCTGTTGTATATTTGTTACTACATTGTACAAAAATAATAATTTCAGATCACATTACAATACTTGTACAGCCAGATATTAGATATGGGGAATTAACGCAACAGTGAAATTATAATTACTAATAATAAGTGGTTTGATTTAATGAAATGTAGAAATGTTGCAGCTGTTGAACCCTACTACTGTGTTTTTTTTAACCACTGTGCTGCAGCACAGGACAGTACAGTACAGTACAGTACCGTGAGATACAGCCAGGTGTGCTGTGGGAAATTACCCAATTTCACATGCAGTATTTTCTATCCCTTTGGTTTCAGACTGGGTGAGTAAATATGAAATGATATTGTGAAATATGATATTTATTATATTATTTTTTTGTGATAAGAATGACTTGTATTTGTAATCTTATATCAGTCGTTTAAAATCAGTTTTATCTGTTTTTTTTGTTACTCTTTCCCATGTTGTTGCTGGTGAATGGGTTTCTGCCAGGACTAGGACGACCAGGGACAAAACCCATATCACTACCGGCATTATAAGTCATTTTGTAATTTTGATTTCCTACTGTAAGAATTTCAACTGTGTTGTACCTTTGTAATTGTTATATTTTATTGTAGCTTTATGCTCTGCTATCATCCATTGCTGGTCTGTCCGTCCAGGGAGTGGAACCCTCTCCTGTGGTCCTCCCTAAGGTTTCTACCGGTTTTCTTAAGATTTTTTTTTTCCCCTTGGTAGTTTTCCCTTAGCCTGGCTGAGGGTCTCAGGACGAAGGATGTTACCAACCCTGTAAAGACTTATGTGACAAATCTGATCTGTAAATGTGGGCTATATAAACTTTGATTGATTGATTGATTATGGGCTACAGAGTTACAATTTTCAACTGGTGATGTTTCTCGAGATTCTCCCAGAAAAGGCGTTGACTCAAAAACAGGTTGGAAAACACTGTCCCACTTCCTATTTCTGGATAAAGAATACGAGAACAAACATCATAACAGGGTTTACTTTTAGTTATTTTTGGCTCTGGTACATTAATCCTTCCTATGTTAAAAAATGAAAGCAACACAGGACGGACTAACGAAGTAACGCCACCATAAGTATTTTATTTTGTAAAACCCCGACATTACTTTTACCTTTGATAATATTAAACCTATTTGTCTTTAGTTATTGTGTTTTAAAGCAACCTCGTTCGTTTATGTTGAGTGAAATCTACATTTCTGTCCCGCAGCTCTGGTCAGGTCCAGACATGAGCTTCGACTATTTCCTGAACAAAGCGTGGTAACAACACTTGACGAGCTGTAACATTAGAGCTGTTGGGTGCGTTCCTCCGCTCCACGCCCTAAAATATCAAGCATACATCGATTGCTAACCTAACTCTGCTCACAGCCACCGTTTTCGTGTCAATAATAAAAATGTTAAATACGGTTTAATTTAAAGAATGCGGCGCTAGTTTGGTGCTAACGACAGTAGCGAGCTCTGGTGTTGTCGAAGTGACTCCACCACCGTCAAGTTGTCAACCAGAGAAGCATTAAAATGAACCCTTCCCATCAACCAACGTCGTATTTTTAACAAATAACTACATTTCCATTAATTTCCACTGTTATTCTCTAACACGAAGGAGTAGCTGCTTGGAATCAGTCATTTGAAATTGCGATACCAAAAAGGTATCGACAGAAACTGCCGCGTCGCACTGGAACATTCTAGTAACAGACCAACCAACCTTAGCATGATGGCTACATTCAACAAAGCTGGCTCGGTGCTTTATGGCGGCCTAACTATCCACATAAACCCACCCATATAAATTAGTTTACAACGATTATCTATGATAAAGTGTTAGTGACTCGGTTCCAATATCGCCTGGTATTAATTTGTCACCGCGAGCCGTTTTATCGAACTAACGCCTTAGTTAGCCAACACGGTGGTTACAGGAAATAGACGGCACCGACGGGGATCGGCGTCACGGTGAGGAAATTTAAGGCACAGAATAAAGCCATAAAACCTGACCAGGTCAGCGAATGATTAAACAATGTCGCGTATGTCCAACAGTTGACTCGGATGCGGATCATTGTCCGTTTTTTCGAGGATCTATATATGTTAGTTTGAAGGCACACAAACCTGAGGAGGTCGCCATCTTCTTCTTCAGCCTAGTCCAGAAGAAGCACACACCAATGTGACGTCAGAGGCACGGAGCGGCAGCTGATCAGCGATCAGTGAAAGGTGCTGCTCAACAAACCTGTTTTTTTCAGACGCTTGACGAAAGTCGCAGTTTGGGCGAAAGAGTTTAGAAAAAGATACGAGTATCAAACATGATATTTAATGGTTCAGATTGACAGATGACGTCAGACAGACATGTTTGCAGATGACACTGTGATCTGCTGTGAGAGTAGACTAGAAGAACTAGAAGAAAACCTATAGAGGTGGAGGTTTGGACGAGAGAAGAAGAGGAATGAAGGTCAGTGGTAGCAAGACAGAGTCCATGTGTGTGAATGAAAGGGAGAACAGTGGAGTGGAGAGGTCACAAGGAGCAGAGGTGGAGAAGGTGGAGGAGTTTAGATACTGAAGATCAACTGATCAGAGTGGAAGAGAGGAGGACAGAGCTGAAGGTGGAGGAGTTAAAGATG
>JAFBJS010010460.1:165557-200982 GCA_016785265.1 Paraplagusia blochii | reverse complement strand
TGGTTTGGACATGTTCAGAGGAGGGACAGTGGAGACATTGGTAGAAGAATGATCCTAGAGATGGAGCTGCCAGGTAGAAGACAAAGAGGAGATTGATGGATGCAGTGATGGAGGACATGGAGGTAGATGGAGTCAGAGTAGAAGATACAGAGGACAGGGGGAGATGGAAAATGTTGACTCGCTGGGACAAGCTAAAAGGAGATCTTGTAATTTAATGGCACGGTAGTGTCTTTAATTGTCTTATGTATATATAAAAACACTGGATAACTTACTTTATTATCTATTAACTACTAATCTGTTTTAATAATAACCTGTTGAGGTATTAATATATTTATTTTCCATTTATTTATTAAATATGTAACTGGAACATAGACTCAGATGAATAAAAAAACATGTACATTTCATGACAAAATCAGGTCCATGAACATCTCACCTTCAACATTTATGCAATTCAACAGTTTGTTAAAATATTTCCAGAATTAAGATAATGACTACTGTATGAGAAAAAACAAATGATGCAGAGGCTTTTAAACTGCACAATATTTTATTTGACATCTACAACAAATGACCAATGTGAGCTGCAGTTACTTTTACCATCTCTGGTAACAGAAATAATATACACAAACAACCTAAACACATGTTTAACACATTTTTGAGTAACCATAATACAAGAGCTTTGTTTTTTTTTTACCATCAGCAACATAGAAATAAACAGATTAAATGGCATGAAACGTCGTCGATTCTTGTCTTTCTGATATTATCATTTACATTTCGGTAAAGTCCAGTGAGTGGGTCATCTGGTCATCTGGTCATCTCACCCCCAACACTTATTACCAAATTCTGAGAGTAACTCCATGAAAAGAGAGGCTTCAATTGTTCTTAACTTTTTTCTTTTTTTTTTTTATAGCAAGAGAACAAAAAGTAGACACAAAGACAGGATTTAAAATGAAGTTCTGTACATAATTGCAGGGTGTGGTCTTAGGCGAGGAGACGGACAGTTTTTCCAGTGACTGTTAAGTAATCCTCGTCAGCCAGGGCTCGCAACGCCTCGTCAAACAGCTCTTTAGTGATGGCCTGAAAAGAATGTGGCAGAAACTCCGTCAACACAGGAAGTGGTGACAAACAGGAAATACTTCAGGTCACACATTTGTGCATACGATTTACAAATATAGTCAAACTTACGGTTTCCGACTGTCCCCTCAGGTCGTCCAGGAGTTGCTGGTACTTCATGGCAGGTGTTTTTCCTTTGGCCTGGATCATTTTCTTCAGAGCCTGGGCCACCTCCTCCTTACGCTTGCGGGCAGTTAAACTCATACCTGGTTAATAAATGTCGTTATGCTATTTAGAGACGGTTAGGGTTTAATCATCTTGTCAACAATATACAACAGGGTCCAGTTTGACAAACCTGTGGTCAGAATAGAAATGTCCACGAATCCCGTCCTGGGGTCTGTGGCCGATTGTTTCAGGGCCTCGCGGTGGAGTCTCTTGGCTTCTTCCACGTCGATGGTCTCCACCTTCTCGGAGAAACGCACCTTGGCGTGGGCTTCGGCCAATCGGATCAGAGACTCCAGCTGCCTGGGGTAGGCCGACACCATGCCTCGACCGCTGCCAATCTTCCTCATGTCCACGTACGCCTGAAGGACAAAATGTTTTTAGTCAAGTTATCTGTTGAAAGGCGACTTCAGCTTCGTAACGAGATGAACAACTCATTTTAACAGGAAATTAGAAGATACATTTTTGGTCAACTTTACTACTTAGAGTTGTCACAAAGGAGAAAACCCTTCATTTCCCAGTCAACACTCGTCTCACTGTTCTCTACTATGGGGGACTGAAGTATTTCCACTGACCAAACAGGCCAAGTTACTGTGTCACTGATAAAAATCAACACAGAAGAGTAAAAAAAAAAAAAAAATGCAGATGTTTTGCATGACTGGACCCATCGTATAAAAGCAGCCACACCAGTGTCATCGTGTTGACTAAACCTGCAGGACGTAAGATTTGTGAAGACACTCTGTAAGGTTCAAGTAAAGATGATTCAGGAATAAGTAAAAAAAAATTATCCTTTTTATACGAGGACTAGGTCTAGCTGTTCTGTGTCCCTGCCAGGACCTGTTAGTATCGTTACATCACACCCCGTTACAGAGTTACGGCTGGGTAACATCTAAGAATTTATCTGGAAATGTTTCAGACCAAATCCACTTTTCTCAGTTTAGGATTTTATACCCAGTGCTGAAAGATTTCTATTTGTTTAGGGAAAGTAAACGGACCTCGATCAGGGCCTGACTGGCTTCTTCACTCAGCCTTGGGTTGATGTACGTTCGTGCATAAGCGATGTAGTCCCTCAACACTGCCATGTCCAGGAACTCCTCCTCTATTTGCTCCTCACTCTGGTAGTAGAGCGACACCAGGTGGTGGGCCAGCCTGCGGTCGTACGCCTCATCTTGAGGATCCAACATCAGGAAAATGAGATCGAACCTGGCAAACAGATGGTGACACAAAAATGTAAGAATTTTGTAAAGATATAGAAGGTAAATTATTTATTAAATAAAAGAATGATTTTGTTTTATTGCTTATTTGAATTATTATGGCTTTTATTATGATAAAGGTCCTACTTTTTATTTTACATTTATAAAAACAAAAAGTGTTTAAGAGTGAAACCTACTCACCTGGACAGGAGTGTGTGAGGCAGCTGAATATTCTCAATGGTCGTCTTCTTCGGGTTCCACTGTGATTCCACAGGGTTGGCAGCAGCCAACACCGCAGTGCGTGCGTTGAGCTGACAAATAATTCCAGCCTACAGACGAGAAAGAAGTGAGACAGGGTTGGCATGGTGGGTGTTTCTTCACACGTGAGGGGGAGGGGAGTGTTGAACGCACCTTGGCAATGGAGAGGGTCTGCTGCTCCATGACCTCATGCAGCACAGACCGCGTGTTGTCACTCATCTTGTCAAATTCGTCAATGCAGCAGATGCCGTTGTCGCTCAGCACCAGCGCTCCGGTCTGCAGGACCAACTGCCTGGTTTCCGGGTCCTTCATCACGTAGGCGGTGAGACCCACGGCGCTGGAGCCCTTCCCTGACGTGTACTGGCCGCGGGGCACCAGGTTGTACACGTACTGCAGCAGCTGGGACTTGCTGGTACCGGGGTCTCCGCAGAGCAGGATGTTCACCTCTGCACGGAAGTGACCGCGTCCGGTCTGGCTGAAGTCTTTGCGAGTGCCACCGAACAACTGCAGCAGGATTCCCTGGAATCACAGGCAGGAAAAATCAGTATGAAAACCTGAGGTTTATTCCTCGAATCACAGTCAAACTTTACTCTTTGTACTGACGGATAAATAAAACCAATGCGTCTCATGCACGAAGTTCAGAGAGGAAATAGTGCAACTCAAAAAAGAAAAAGAAATCAGAATTGTTGCAGGAGATTCTAAGATTCATTCATTCATTCATTCATCTCCATAAGGTCTCAGAAAGTAAGGACACAGTGGCTGTTATTCTGCTAGAAAAGTAGCAACAAAAAATAAATCCAATATCCATGATGGGCCAGTTTTAAATGGAAGATCAGAGATTAATCTACTCTATGACACATTAATACATGTTACTGCAGTTTATCATCGTTCACTAACATCACAAATATTGTTCATTGCTATTTATTTAACGTATTTATATAAACATAAAATTGACATAAAATGCTTTGTAAGCTTCTGAGGGCCATACAATATGAGTTGGTGGTCTGTATTTGGCCCGTGGGCCTCGAGTTTGACAGAACATATCCAACACAATGATTGAAAAAAATTATTGTAGTCATAGTTTTGACAGAATTTAATCACAGGATGCCTATCAGAGGATGGATCTAAACCAGGGCTCTCAAACTTGGGGCCCGTGGGCCATTTGTGGCCTGCGGAGCGATATTTTGTGGCCCATACCTTGAAAGTTAAATGTTAGCGAGCAGAAGAATTCTACTCCAGGTCAATGCTAAAATGATGCTTTTGTTGGATGCAGTCAGTGGAGGACCTGACAGTGGGGGCAGTTACCCTCAGTCCACCCACCTTCTTGATGTCTTCGTGCTCGTAGATACTGGGGGCGAGGGCCGAGGAGAGGCGCTCGTAGACGTCCGGTTTGCCGGCCAGTTCCTTCAGGGTCTGGACTCGATCCTCGGTGAAGAGCTTCTGCTCGGCCTCGTCGTTCATGCCGTGCAGGCGCTTCTCGTCTGTTTTCCGGAAGTGGATGGCGTCGATGTGAGTCTTGTAGACAGCCTTGACGTTGCTTTGCCGTGGGTTCACTCTCATCGGGACGGCCCTGTAGACGCCTGCGGGGACAGAGAGGGCGCTGTAGAGCCTGGCTAACATGGATTCTGGATGGCTTCACAGCTGGTCATCCCAGAAGTTCTTACCAGTGATGTTCACTCTGTCTCCAGGCTGCACCTTGTCCACCAGGTCATTATGGGCGTAGACAACAGTGGTGTGAGGGGTTTGTCCAGCGGGCATGTCTTCTGGAGACTCCTGAACTTTAATCTGTGGTAGGAGAAGATGAGATCAACAGTGTTACATCACTGATTACATCTTCATGTGTTTCTGATGCGTCATTCATCCCTAGCAATCACTTCCATTCACCGCCGTCTCACCATTTGTTTGTCGGAAAAGACAGACCGATTGTGAACCAGCGACAGGCTGTGGGTGGTGTTGCAGTTACGACACACAGCCGGCTCGGCGATGCGGCCGCGATCCACCTCCACACGGGTGCTGTAGGCGCACACCTGGCACTGGAAGAACGCCTCCTGCATCTCGGGGATGAGCTGCGAGGTACGGATCACCATGCCAGCGATGGTGATCAGCTGATCGATGTCTGCCAATGGAGAGACATAAGGCAGACAGATGCTTTAATCAGGAGCAGAGACCTCACATTTTATCAAAGGGTGGAAGGTTCACAGAAGCCCACACTACACGTGGGAGGGAATATGTTGTGTGTTTGTGAGGATCAGGTCACATGGTGTAGCGTAAGGTGTGTCCACGCACCTTCTGGATTCAGGCTCCGCATGTTCCTGGTCTTCAGGGCGTTGTAGGGGCGGACTTGGATCTGGAATTCCAGGATGGAGTCTGGGAACCGCTCGAAGAAAAGTTCATTGACGGCCATGTCAAAGGTGGGAATGACTTCCTGTAAAAACAATGAAAACAAATTCAATCAGAGCAACTTTAGGGAAGAGCAGAGGAAGACAGGAAGGAACGCAAACTCCTGTGACCTCTGCATTTAACCCATCACCAAACTGAACAGGTGCCATGCTCAGTGCAACTCAGCGGTACGTTGGACTTGAACCTGAGACCCTAAAGACCTGAGTCCGTTTCCTTAACCACTACGCTGCCCCAACTGGCACAAACCCTTTAAACCCTTAATGTCCATTGAAGAGATTATTAGAAAAAGTTAAGACTGAAAAACAGTGAATAATTTATTGCATATAAATTATAAGTCTTAATGTTTCCAAACTTTGGAAATTTTGGTTGATACTTGAGTTAATCCTCACCTGTGGGTAGCTGATGAGTTGCCTGTAAAGCTCTGCATCGAAGGACTGAACATGGAGACAGTTGACGTTCAGCACTGGATCACCAACCACACTGATCTAAGAGACGGAAAAAGACAAAACATCTTCATTTCTTTCCCTTTCTTTCACTCATTGGTAACAGTGGTCTCTGTCTCACCTCCTCCAGCTTCTGCATGTACAGCGGCTCGTTCAGATCCAGTCCAGAGTTCTCATCTTCAGTGGAGGTCGGGTCGATGAATCTCTGCAGGAACCTCTGCAAACAAGAAGGAAACTGATGTTAGAAGAAGACTCTTTGCCACATGTTTTGCTAAACCTTCCCTCAAGATGGAAGACAACTTTAAAAGACGTCAACACTGATCATCTCCACACCTGGAACTTCTCCTTGCAGGTGCCAACGTTGACGTCAGTTCCCCAGATCACCAACCTCTGGCCTGCGTTGGCCTCACTGGCCACTCCTCCGTCAGCAGCGGTCTACGAACAGAAATTAAGATTTAACCTCAACCTTATTTATTGTCTGCATAAATCCAGTCTCCACTTACCGGCTCGGAGTGAAGATCCACTTGTGGAGCCTTGCGGACTGACCCCAGGTCAGGACGCTGCCGGGCTGGCGTACCGCGCACGCCACTGCGAGGCGTCCCTTCAATCCTGGAACTGGGGGTCCCATACATTAGAGGGGAGCTCATGTCCACTTCATTTGGTTGAACTGTTTGAAGGCAGGATTTCATTGTCACTAATGGTCCTAAAATGATTGTTTGTGATAAACACATGTTGTTCAGCTTTCCGACCTGATCGCCTGGGGCTGGAGAAGAGAGAAGTGTCCTGTGGAGCTGCTGGACTCAGCATGTCAGTGGCAGGGGAAGTGGGCATTGGCATCAGGTCGGCGTTTGAAGAGTCCAGACCTCTACGCCTCTGAGAGGGAGGTGAGGTGGGAGCGTCACTGCTGGCTAAAAGTGGATGAAAACAGGAGAAGTCGGATGTTTTTAAAATTGATAAAACGTTGACGTTTGTGTTAGAGGTTAAAGCAGATTGACCAGGCTTACGTGTGGAGGGGTTTGCATTCCTTCCACGTTTGCGGCCTGGAGTTGAAGCAGGTGAAGACATAGTTGTACAAAACCTAAGGATAAAAAAAAAAACAGTTAAATTTTTTAGAGTTAAGAAATCCAGATGCTGGGAGACAGGATTCAAAATAATGAAGATTCAGTGTTGTTTCTGTTTTCAGAAAAAAACCTGGAAATCTGAGTTCAGCAGCATTTTGACTTAAAGTAAAAAAATAGTTAATGTATATATTGATTGTAAACATGTTATTGTTAATAATTAAATACATGTTAAAGCTACTAGTTGGTTATTCTAAAGACTCATATTCTCATAAACAAACCAAAATATATTGATATTTTGATACGTTTACATTGTGTATTGTGCACTACAAAAATAGAAATAGTCCATACAAATTGAATTAACAATCATTATAGAATATTAAACTTGACAGAGAAATAATATTAAAATACAGTCCCTTCATAAATTCAATTATTTCTCCGGTCCTACAGCCAATGTTACAGATCTAAGTTATTTAAATCAACGATAATCAACGATTTTTTTATTATTATATATCAAACTCCATCTGACCTGATGCACAACACAGACAACAATAGTTGGCAGTAACCGAACTTTCCTTCCTCATAATAAACCAAACATTTCACACAGATAAATTGTATTTATTGATATTTCTTTCACTTCTGCTCGACAGCGTGTGTGGAACGTGATAAAAATCACTTTTTTGTATCTTTGGTAAAGATCCTAACAATCTCTCCTCCACCATGTCACATGCGGCTGATGGAGGAAACAACAGACGGAGGTTCAGCTCCGTCCTTTCAATCCTAAGAAAGAAAAGCTCGAAAACCACGACAAGCGAAATGACACGTTTCACCCCCGGCATCTGATACAAACACCCGCCGAACACAAAATGACGATATAACATTGGCAAAACTCAACCTTTTTCCTCACCTCTTCTTCTACACACGTCCGAGAGTTGGAGAACTGGCGCGAAACTGCTGATGACGTCGTTTTCGCGGGGAACTTTGGACCAATGGGGAGACCAGGAGGTTGTGGTTCCGCTTAAATGGTTTGTCCTCGGAGAGGGGGGTTGTGTCGACTTTTAATAAAAGTATTCAACAATACGCTGGATTTTTCCACTTTGTTTGAACAAATTTAATAGAAATTTTTTAATTTAATGATATTTTTGTCCAACAAAGTTGCCATTATGATGTTCGTGTGGAGAAACTGTCGGGGGTACAAATTTGGTTTGACCCAACGAGTTTGGTCTGTCCTTAAAGGAACAGTTTATGATATGATCCGTCGGAGAAAGAACTCACTTGGCGCCACCAAGGGGCAGCTGGTTGCAGCGCAGCTACAATTAACACAAGGATGGGGTATTAATAAATGTTTTTAAAAAGAAATAAAATATCCAAGCCGCAGACCGATGATGTCCCAACAGATTTTAATTAAATTGATATTTTATCACTTTGTTTTCTTTATTTTTCCCACTTTTATGTACAATTATAAATTATTTTTAACATACGTAATAACAATAAAACACCCCTAGACTTTCCTGTCTAAATTTTTTTATGATTTTTATGTAAATTTTTGACGAAAAAAACATATATTTGTCTTTGATGGATGGTGTAAGTTCACATCTAACGTCTCAACCTTAAATAATTTCGATTCTGTATTTAATATCTACATATTAATATCCGTCAATGTTGCGCTTATATTTGTCATGAGTGCCAAATATTGCTATAGACCAGTAGATGGCGACATATATTAGAAAATAAATCAATAAACAAGAGCAACAATGGTAATATTATTGTCGTTAATAATAATAATAACGATAATAATAATAATAATGATAATAATAATGTAATAAACATGTAGTGTGACCATCAGCTGACAATTTTCCCAAAAAAATTCTAAAAATGTTTATTTATCTTTATTTAAATTTTTCCGTTTTTTACTAATTCACATCCGAGAATTATTGTCGTCACGTCTTTTAACTGATGTTTTAAACAAAGAAATATGAAAAAAAAAAAAAAGAAAAATAGATGTGAATCTCAGCTTGTTAGAACTGCTGTTATGTTTGTTTGACACCAGGTGGCAGAGTTCCCTTTCGAGATAGGTCCGGGAAAACGGGAAATGGGAGGGAAAAGTACGGCCTGCTTTCCAGGAGGAAAATGTTTTTGCATTTCCCAGAAGTCTCAGGACATGAGGAGGGTTCCTTCAAAAGACAAGATGTCAGAACCATGACATCATCAGTCATATGTAGAATCAAACATGTTTCACAGAGAAATATTCCCTGACCATCACTGACCGTGATTAGAAGAGTTGTCCTTTCACTAAAAGGTTGTGGGTTTGATTCTGCAGCCTCATGACACAGGCACTGTTTGCAGGGTTAGATGGAGAGGTTTTTGTAGATTTTACTCTGGTTTTATCCCTTTGTCTCTTGATGCATTGAATCAGTCAGTAACCAGTCAGTAACTCTTTACCTGAGTGTCCTTCTCTAACCTCTGAGGTCCTGTGGTTGTGCTGTGGGATTGTTGAAACGTCACAAACATATAGTTCCCATAACATGATACAGTGTAAATATTAACCACTGTAAACACACACACAGCCTGGGAGAGAATCTTGTTCTCACTCTGGTAACTGGATAAGTTGCATTTAATGTGTGAAAGGTATGAAAACGCAACCGCAGCAACAACATATTGCGTCTAACAGCGGTTGTGTTGAATTATTGAAACCCACCTCTCATATATAGAACTGAGGAAATGCGCCCCCTGTCATTTTGAGTCTTTGTGGTCATTTCCTGGCTCTGTGTGAATACTTTGTCTTCCTTCAGGGGGTATTTCTCGATTCTTGTGCAGTCATTGTGGCATTTTTGAGGGGTCTTTTGTGGTCAATGTGTGTCTCATATTGCATTCACAGCAGATATATCCACATTATGGTGATTTTACATTTGGCAACCACGATGGGGTTCCTTCTGTGACCATGTTATATTTCTGGTCCATGTCTCCTGGTCTTTGCTGCTGCGTCTGGAGGTCTACAAAGCGGACCAAAGTGGACAATAAGTGATGACAAAAAATCACATACAAATCATGTTATATAATGTTAGAAAGATCTCTTTTATAGTACGTTCAAGCATAGACCTGCTTTACAAAAACACCAATGGTTTGATTTGTTAACCTTGTGAGTGTTTGTGGTCCCCTCCACACCTCTCCATTTCTCCACCCACCTTAGCCTTCACAGAGAAGAGCGGACGTTGACACCTCCACCTCCCTGCTCTTCTCCTCCATCATTCTCAGTTCCTCCTCCCTCCGCATGAGTTTATGTCTCATGTTTATGTTATTGGTGACGTTCCCTTGATTTGTGTGATAAACTTTCATCCTGCAAAGCGAGACATTTCTGTGTGGGCTGCTGAGATAAAGAAACAAAACTGATGATTCTCATGTGGAATTAAACCTAAACTCATATCTGGCGTGTCAAAAATGTGGCACGGGGCCCTATTTTGGCAGGTATGGTCTACAACGTGGCCTTGCACTTCATGTTCGTGTTTAATTAATTAATTTATTATTGAGATATTGTGAGTTTCTTGACTAAATTCCAGTAAAATCTTTCCAGATATTTGGTTTCTATTTTCTACTGTAGACCTGGGCAAAATAAGGCCCGAGGACCAGATGTGGCCCATTTGACTTCTTAATTCAGCCAATCAAATTTGTTTAATTATCCATTATCCATCTGTCTTTTCCTTGCAAATTTTCCCAATAAATAGCGTAAATAAGACTAAAAGCATTTTAATGTTTTAACCTTGACCCCTTGTTTATTTTAGTTTGCAAAAATACTCTTTCTGTTCCTGACCAGGATGAAAGTTAAAATAATTATCCGATCCTGCTTGTACGTAAAACTATTAAATTTTTTATCTTTAATTATTATTACCTCTGTTTTGATGCATAAGGTTGAGTATTATGTCATAATTTGGATTATTCATCATCTAAAAAAAGACTTTCACCTGCAGCCAAGATTGTCCTGACAACAGCTGTCAATCACACATGGGTTTCACTCCTCATCTATTTACTATTCCTTTCCTCCGTGCACCATCACCATCCTGCAACATGTGACTGATATGATTGGTTCTTTATCAAAGTGTTGACTGAAGTTATGTCATATTTTCCATCTCACGCAAAATTTAAGTCGCCTTATTTTACCCATGTATTTAAACTAAATTCACCCAGATTCACTCTGGTCTCCGGGTGTTGGTTGAGGGCAATTTCAGACAAGGTGTCAATAGAAACTCTGGGCAGTTTCAGATTCCTCTTCAGGGCCAGTGCTTGGAGACAGGCAATCTAGGCAGTGGCTTGGGGGCCCCACCACTAGGGGGCCTTGGCCAAGAAACAGTTTTATTTTGTTGCGCTCATTAATGGAGTGGAGGACCGAGTGATAGCTAAAATGGAGATCCCATAAGACCCTAGCGCTACATGCTTCCATGCAAAGCGACTTCCAGAGGATGAGGATTATCATTACTAAGCTTGTGGAGTGTCTGGGAATCAAACCTATGACTCTCTCCACCTCGTAAACCTCGAAAACAACTCCAGCCAGATCCTATTAACACGTCTATGTTCAAAACTACATATTTCTTACAATAAAATCTGTTAATTAGGGATGTTTGATTTCATAGCAGACAGATATTATTGTTCTGATATTAGCATTAGCATTAGCATTAGGTTAATCCTTATCAGTTTTTGCTTTTATAGTGAAAATCCAAAGACACAATGCATGGAATTTGTTGAATTTTCTGATTTTGACGTACATTTATCGGTATTGGTCCATATCGGAATTGGAAAATTGGTATCGGAAGTGATATGGATATCTGCAGCCGTGAATGAGTGATACTGAGCTACAACAAGGGCGGTCACCGGGGATGGTGCTAGGGTTTCATGGCACTCCACCAAATAAATAGTTTCTTGGCCACGTCCCCCTAGTGGCTCGGGACCCGAGCAACTTTTAAGTGGTGCCCCTAGATGTCACCAGTAGGGACAGTGTTCTAAATTCTACCCACTGTACATTCAGGGATTATTTGGATACTTACCTTACCTGACCCCCTGAACGAAGTCCTCCCCCTGTACTTAAACAATGAGGCTTAAAAAGAGTTTCTAAAGTGAACCAGTCAAGACCATCGGTTTCAGCCATCAGTCCCATAAAGGTGCTCTGTTTCCGGCTGCTTCAAACACCCACACATTCATAGAACCATCATTTCAAGTCGATCCCAAACCTTCAGTCTACAGTGTGTAAACAAGTGCGGACCATTCATACAGTCATAGTAAAGAGTGGGCGGCAGCGGCAACACGCCCCCCTCCGTCTTCAAATGGGAAATGAAGGGAAACCACGTGACCGCTGTCTCTTCTTGACTGGCTCCTGGGAGGGCGGCACGTCTGACGTCAGAGAAGGAAAACCATACAAAACAGTGTGCGAAAGTTCAGGCTCGTCAGATGAGTGACAACAGGAGTGAGAGTTCACTGACAGTAGACTGACAGGCGCCTGATCCTGAATCAGTGTTGAGACTGAAGACCACAGAGACACCGTAGCGACAGAGCAGCCACGGTTTATAGCACTGACAGCTGTCAACCGACCTGAGATCAGCCTCAACCCACTCACGCGCACCTTCACCTGCCTCTCACAACACCACGTGGACGAGCCAGCAGAGTTCATGTGTGACATATACAGCCAGGACTTCCACTGCGTGTCTCCACAATGCAACATGAGCTGGTCCATGGAGCCCGCTAACTTTTACGAGTGCACCAAGGTGGCAGGGCCGCACCACGGGCTCTGCAAGCCGGGCAACAGAGGAGATGGGGCGGCGGACGGCGGCACCATGGTGGAGCTCAACAACGCTCCGGCCATGTACGACGACGAGACCGCCATCGACTTCAGCCAGTACATCGAGTCCATGACGGCCGTGCCGAACCTGGAGCTGTGCAACGACGAGCTCTTCCTCGACCTGTTCAACAGCGTGAAGCAGGAGAAGCAGGATTACTACAACATGCAGAGCTCCGTCATCCCCGCCAGCCTCCAGCAGCACCAGCACCAGCACCAGCAGCTGACAGCTGCAGCCTACACGGCGGACAGGAGGATGGACCGAGAGCTGGACAAGACCCCGTTCACTGCTCCCATCAAGCAGGAGCCCGACTGGAGCGACAGCGACATGTCCTCCTCCTTGCCCTCTCAGATCAAGAACTGCGCCGAGACCTCCGTCAGCCTCCCGACGGGACAGCCGACCCCACCGACCACTCCTGAGCCAGTTTCCCAGGTCAGCTCGGCCAAGTCGTCCCCCAGGAAGATGGGCGGCAGGGAGAAGGGCAAGAAGTCGGTGGACAGGTACAGCGTGGAGTACCGACAGAGGCGAGAGAGGAATAACATTGCAGTGAGGAAAAGCAGGGACAAAGCCAAGAGGCGCAACCTGGAGATGCAGCAGAAGTTGCTTGAACTGAGCTCCGAGAACGACAAACTCCACAAAACCATCGAGCAGCTGACCAGAGAGCTGTCCGGCCTCAGAGAATTCTTTAAGCAGATGCCCAACTCCTCTTTCTCAGCTCTGACCACCAGCGTGGAGAGCCGGTGACGCACAAAAACAGTTTATGTGAACTAACTGCGCTTTTACTAGAAGACATACCTCAGAGACTTGTTTTTTCTTTTTGTTTTTTACTTACCATCTGTACCAGATGTATTTTAAGCTTACCATAATGGCACTGGAAAATATATGATGATGTTGCTGCCATATTTTTTTGTGGGATTTTCTTTGTATTAAATTATTTTACCACTGCATTTATATGACATATGTGATATGGTACATTTTTATAATTCCAAAAACTTTGTATAAACAGAGCCAGATCACGATCTTTTATATAGTTTGTATGAAACCATGAAAATGCATCGTTTGTTAATGGAATCCATAATAATAAAAAAAAAATGATTGAAAAACACGAACATCTTTGTCTGTGTTTAGTCTTTGCACAAACAGCTGAAAGAAGAAGTAAATCAGGAAGCAGAAAAAGTTCAAATCAGCAAAGGAATGAGTTTTTAAGTACATGGTGACCTCAAAAACAGAAGTAGAACATTTGGTCAGATCAACATCAGAATGTGGTCGTAACCCAGAAGTCCTGTGTCTTAAAGTCAGGTTCAGGCTGACGGCCCACGTGGGCTGCTTTGACAGGACTGCGTGCCACTGGTCTACCTTGGGAGGGTATGAGGGGGGGGGTCTGTCCGTTCCTGCTGCTCAGGATCACATATCATTAACACAAACAAGAACTTGTCTCTTCGCATGCGGTCCGTTGACTTCAGCAACAGCCCTGAGCTGTAAAAGAGGCCTTCACTGGGGACGTGGGGTTGGGGGGGGGTTGAAGTGAAACTGGCTCAGACCAAGACCGAGTGTGCATGCAGATCCTCAGTGGGCCAAAGCTCTGATATCATTCACTCTGGGCTCTGACAGCCATTAGAGGCTGATCTCCTCCAGGCCAATCCAGGGGGCAGGTTTCCTGGTGATGATTCGGACGTAAACAGTGATGGGGCCCACCTCCTTTCCCAGGACATTCTCCACGTCGTAACCTGGGAACTGAGACACACAGTGCATGTGAAGGGTACTGCACAGGACCCGGGACACATGCAGGTGTTGGGTTCTATGTCGGACAATTAAAAACATCTTCATCCCCTGCAGCCACGGCTGGACCTGAGGCCAGATTTAATGATGTCAATAAATCAGAGCTGTAACCAAAAATATTTATTCATCTAAGACTGAAAATGATCAACAACACATGTTGACGATTTGATCATTTCAGGTCCACATGTGGACAAATCACTAATTTCAGTCATATCTGGAATTTCACTTCATATTTTCATCCTTCCACACAGAGAGTTATAACTATATAGAAAGCTAGAGAAGACAGATACATTGGTAGAAGAATGATCCTAGAGATGGAGCTACCAGGTAGGAGACAAAGAGAAGATTGAAGGATGCAGTGAGGGAGGACATGGAGGTAGTTGGAGTCAGAGTAGAAGACACAGAGGACAGCGTGAGATGGAAATTGCTGACTCGCTGTGGCAAACCCTGAAAAAGGGACAAACCAAAAGGAGAAGTAACAGACATTAAATGCATAAAAAAAATGAAGAAGATCAGATTTGCCTAAAATTTTTTCCCATGACTCAAGGTCCAAGAAGAGGCTTTACCTCCAAAGTGCTTAAAAAGCAGATTTAACTGCGGGATCAATGGTCAATTTGATGAAAAATGAAGGAAATGTGTTAGTATAGTGAGTAATTTGGTGTAAAGTGACACTGTTGGAGATGTTCAGCTCCAGGGACCAGGAGGAGCTCAGCACCTTAACACCATGGACAGCGCTTTTTCACTTTAGCTTCATACCCAGGCAGCGCTTCAGTTCCAGCGGTTACAAAAGAAAAAAAATATTCTTTGTCATATAATTCATATGTTGAATTATCATTCAGACTAATCCTGAATAATCACAACTAATCCCATCGTTAAAAGTCACAATTAACCAGGATTAATCACGTGTTATTCACAGCTGCAGTGTGAAAAATGCCATTGAACATTTTCAACCACTGTACAAAGGAATTCAAACAGTGTGACCTGCGTGACGAGCAGATCAAATAACTTCTATCTGCGTCTTGACAGCGGATTTCTTCAATGACCAGCATGACTCAGAAATGTTCTTTGTACGACAGAGAACAGATCTTTATCAGGGCGTCATGTACCGATGAACATATTGACAGCAGATCAATACATCAAGCGTAAAGGTCAGGCCTACCTCGTCTCCCTCCATTGATGCAATGTTAAGAATGGACAGGATTGTCTTCTTCTGCAGCTGTGAGGGGAAATCACAAAAAGTGTGAATGGTGTCAATGTTGTAAATAAGTGTGGGGTGAAAACACTGATAGATTTATCTAAAGTTTATCAGCTCACTTCTTTGATTACAGATTATTCCAGGATTTCTATCAGACCAACACCACCTGCTGGTTATCAATACAATGACGCTTTTTTTACCCTGCGAGTTTTAGATGAGCAGAACATGACTTTTATCTTTACAACTCCATAAAAGTCTGCAGAATCTTAACAT
Organism: Paraplagusia blochii; assembly: GCA_016785265.1. Taxonomy (NCBI): domain Eukaryota; kingdom Metazoa; phylum Chordata; class Actinopteri; order Pleuronectiformes; family Cynoglossidae; genus Paraplagusia; species Paraplagusia blochii. The sequence goes on along the minus strand of JAFBJS010010460.1, from coordinate 185,289 downwards.
CAAGAGAAGATTCTGCGTTGTGTTCAAGGACACTCGGGCAGGTTTTAACCAGGTCAGACCTGAGCCTGATTAAAGCTCACAGAGTTTGAGCCTTAGGTAAGAGAAACGACATGACTCTCACGTCTGTTTTTGAAATCTGATGGAAAGAGAGCCCTGCTGTAGGTTTAGATTTGTGTTGACGCAGTGAAGGGCTGGAACGACGCCACTGTTTGACACACTCCTCCAAATCTAACAGATCAGATCTGATTTCCTTGTCTTTAATGCAAAGAAAATGAAACTGCAAGTAAAGTTGATTTCAGGTTATTTCATGAAAAAAGCCCTGTCAAAAATGAAAATATCAATTTTGACTTTTGAATCAAAGATCAGCAGAGGGGCTTCTGGGTGGATTTTGTTTTTTTTTTTTTTTGGATGGAGCCAATCCAGCTGTTCCCTTGCTTCCAATCTAAACAAACCCCACTTTGTGTTACATTTAGCAAACACAGATATACGGTACAAGTGATGACAGCTACTCAACTCAAACTTCTGGGATAGTCTTGGAAAAGTCAGAGTGCTATACTTAATCAGGTTTATTTTTTCATTTTCATCTAAGGTTAATAAGTAAAAAATCTAATCTCACCTTAACCTTTAAAGTGCAATTGTCGATAGAAGAGCTAAGAAACACCTCCAGCTGAACCTTCATGTCAGGCTTGTCCACTGTTGACTTACAGGAATCACAGTAGAAGCTCTGACTGTGGACAGAAATGGATGACATGACACTTGGATACGTTAAGGGAAATAACCTTCACCTAATGTGACTGTGTGAGAGACTCACCGTGTTTCTGCTGTGGTCTGTAAGTCATCGCCTCCACAGAAACTGCAGGCGGGCCAGGAATAAGCTGTGTTCTGGTCCACACCGACTATCACTCCTACAGGAGAAGGTGCATCAGCACAGACACTCAGAATCACTTCAACTTTGGACAATTTGGGCTTAAAGATCTATCTTTACTTCCCTTTGTAGCTTCAGAATTTACAGACAGAAACATACAATTGTCTCCTCAAAGGAATCAGTTCATGTTGCAGAGCACTTGCAATAGTATTATGAGCACATTATTTAAAAATTGCTTTACAATGGATAAGGAATAGACAGAAGACAGGAGACAGAGCTGGAGGTGGAGGAGTTAAAAATGCTGCTGAGGTTCTCTTCAGGAGAGACAAGGATGGACAGGATCAGGAATGAGGTGATTAGAGGGACAACACAGACAGGAAGGTTTGGAGAAGACAGATTGAGATGGTTTGGACATGTTAAGAGGAGGGACAGTGGACAGTGGACGCACTTTGTCTCCTACCAGGTAGGAGACAAAGAGGAGATTGATGGATGCAGTGAGGGAGGACATGGAGGTAGTTGGAGTCAGAGGACAGGGGGAGACGGAAAATGTTGACTCACTGTGGCAAACCCTGAAAAATAAAGCACAAGCCGAAAGGAGAAGAAGAAGTTTTTACAATAAATAATGTGAATAATTATTAAGTATGTTGAAGTATGTTGTCCTGTACAGGGTTAAAGAGAAAGTGATGCACACACTGGTTAAGACATATGTGCATGTGTGTGACAGTGTGTGGGAGACAGACACATCCCTTTGGGTTTTATCTGAGATTGCGGTGATAAATGCTGCACAGATCTCACTCCCTTCTTCAACACAACTAACCAGCTGCTGCACCGACAAATATGCAGACTTTAATTGAGACACTCCATGAATCACTGATAAAAAGTTCTCAAGTTCTGTGGTTTGAACCCGTGTTTTTTATACAGTTATTTCCAGAAGATACTCTTTGCACGCAAGTGCAGGAGACAATATGTTTGTTTCGATTTGTCCCATCAGCCACCTGCCTAAACAGTTAAAGCCAGAGGGGACAAAAGCAAAAGAGTTCACAGTTTGATCTTGGCCCTCAACTGCAACACTGAGTGGACAGATGCAGGACGCCGCTGTTGGTCACTTTTTTTACTCTATTCAGGTCTTTTAAAATGTCCAGAGCCCACATTTATAAATATGATGAAAAGTAAATTCTCTTGAACATAATATAGGATTTGACACAAGTCCATCAATATTTCACAGGCTCTTGTGCGTTTCACATCTAAACAATGGCATCCTGCAGAGGGTTGAATTAGAAACAGAAGACGGTGGCCCACATTAAAGCCTGTGGCTGAGTTGTTAAAGTTATACATGAGAAAAAGCTGTTTTCCTTCCCTGAGAAAAGAACAAACTGCCTGTTCTCCAGAAATCACTACAGGACACAGTGAGAGCGAGATCGACTGACCTGTCAGAGTGCAGAGCGAGTTGGGCGTGGTCTCCAGACTCAGTGGATCCAGTTTCACAGGTTTGGGGAGGGGTTTCCCCTGGAGTCGGGTCAACAACTCTGAAGGCTCCTCCGGCCCGGCCGTGGGCTCAAGGCTGGAATCAGGCTCCGCAGAGCAAAGCTTGACAACAGACAGCTCTGCACACAGGAGGACGCCTGGATGTTGGGAGGAAAAGTAAACATGTATAAACAATCAACAGTCTAGTGTGTGTCTCCAGAGGAACACACAGTACATCTGAACATTCCCCAAAGCCACAGGCCTTTCTAAACTCAGCTTTCTTAACCCTCAGGCCTCTGACATTACTTCTTGAAAGAACTATTTTTATGAGCTTAGATACATATAAACATAAAAGAAACAATTGCATTATTTTAACGCAACATACTTGTAAATACTTTCTTTGTTTCTAGAGCATACATTAATGTACTTTAAATAGGGAAATATACATATATATTATATGTTTAATGTATGATCCATAAATAGACAAGTGGACATGGTAGGTTTCACCTCACATTCAGGAGGTTTCTTCAGTTAAATGAATGAATGAGTGTAAGTCTCATTGGGTTTCAGTGATCGGGGTTTTTTCTTCTGTGCCAGGTCTTGGAACACAGGTTCCTCAGCACAAATGTGTATTGCCTCTTCCCTTTGGAGTTTTCCCAGGATCCAGCCCATTTTTCCTGAAAAACTGGATAACTTTACCTCTTTGGGCCTGGACTGCTTTTTAAACAAAACCATGTGAGGAGTTAAGAGGAGAAATGTCTCTGTAGAGACATCTGAGACACGACAAAGGCCCCCTTTCAGCTCCACTTTTTGTGAAGAACCACAAAAACCACTGTAAACCATGGGTTTAATCTCCATTGTGTAAACTGTTAAATTGCCAAATGGACAGTAGTGCTTTTCAATTGGAGCTTAGGAAGTGGACGACAACAATCACCGTGTGTTCTCGCCCCAATACGGGGCTGAATTTACCGGAACCTTGTTGTCATCCTAGTGTTTCTCACACTATATTGATTAATGCCTTACATTTACCTGCTGGGTGTTTTGCTGGCTGTATGTACTGTATATAAACTGGCTGATTGTGTGTGGCCGTCTTTGTTGTTGGTGCTCGCCACAGGTTGGGCGATAACACGCTCTCCTCGCAGTGTTTTATTTCAAGCTGTTCAAATGATCCGATTTTTTACAAAGAAACCCACAAAGGTTACAGAGCGAAATAACACATTTATGTCACGCAGCTGCTTTTCATTTTCTTTACTACATCATTAATCATCTCATGACCCCCCTCAGATTTATCTGGTGAACATTTGGAGTGCTCTAAACCCAAGGGTGTGGACAACAGGACCAGAGCCCATTCCCAATTACCCCCTGTAGTCTTACCCCTACTAGAGGTTTCAATATTTATATTACTCTTTTTTGAAAAGCATCCTGGGAATATTCCTACTCTGGAGTCTTGGACTGAAAGCGCTTTGGAAGGCCAGATGACCAGTATCCATCTGTGGCCAAAAGAAATGGAATACCCTCTATGTGGCAGTTTAAAAAACAAAAGAAAAAGAGCCAAGTGAGGGAATTTGGAACAGATCTATGAAGGAAAAGAAAAACTACAGTGAACATGAACCTCTACACCCCACTGTAAAATGACCTTTAAAAAAAACATTAAACAAGACTAATATTTTTCTACCTTTTCAATGGACTGTAAGAGGGTGTGCATCCTAAACCTGGCAACATTTGCCCATCAGAGAAGCCCATATCAGTCAGATCACCCTCTGAGGTCATCTCTTACACAGCTCTTTTCCCACCAATGACTTCTGATCAGATCCAGATCGGGGCTCTGTTTGGATAATTTAAAACTTTAGAGCCGTTCTTTTGATGATTTTGATTTATGTATTGGCTCTTTGTCTTGTTGAGATGACAAATCCTCTCTATGTTCCCACTGCTCTGACAAAAGCGCCTATTGCAAATAAAGAAAAGCAGTTGCGAGGAAAGATGCTGACAGACCCTGGTTTAAAGTAAACAGTAAACTTACAGTAAATATCAGAAAAACATTTTTTCAATAAAGTGGTTTTGGGCACTAATGTTGTCAATACAGGTCTTTTTCCATAGTTTCTTAACTGTTGCGTGGTCTGTCAAATACCTGGGGAGTTATTGTACTTTGCCATAATTTATGGCTTCAACTGTAATGTTACCATCATGGATGTTATTAAGGATTGTACTGCAAGATGCAAATGTCACGTAAATCCCACTCCAAAAGCTGAAATCATTTTCTTTTTTCCTGAGTCAGAAATACTTAAATAAATAAATGTAATATGAGTAAATATGATTACAATTAAGCACAACTTAAGGCAGAAATAGCTTTTTCATCTTGCATCATGTTCCTGAGGAGTTTACATTCACTTTTTTTGTTTAAAGCTTGAATAATACTAACTTTTCAGCTATGCATGTAACAGTAAAATCCTTAACATTAATTGTCAATAACGATCACTGTTGTCTACTGACTTGGGTCACAAAGGTTTGTGATATACATGTCCCCAGAGAGAAAGTTTTGGAAACAGTGTGTCAGATGACACCATTATAAGTAGGTCACTGCACTGCGAGGTGTGGTTGTTCAACCTTAAAAGTTAAAAGTGTTTTGATAAGTTACCATGTTCCTTGATGGCATCTCTGAATGACATGTGACAGGCAGCGGGGGAGTGAAGTGCCTCGAGGACAGAGGAAGTGAGCACACAGGAGGTGCTCACACACAGGGCGACTGTTCGCCTGCAACCCGTCTCAGGCTGCTCCTCCTGAAGACTCGGGTCTGTCAGCACTAACCAAACCTCGCCCTGGCCTCCACCACAGCTCTGACATTGAAAACAGAAATGAACACTGACGGAGGAAGAAAGAATGAACCGGAATGTGCCAGAACAGATATTACATAATGAACGCTCATAAATGAAAATGAGATGCGGTGTGACTTCAGGAAAAAAAAAAAACAAAAAAAAAACAGCTCTGATAAGACTAATCATGCTGAGCGCAAATAGCTGCACACACAGCTTGGACTACAATAACACGCAGTGTATTTGCTTTTGAGTGGAGTGAGTGGGTGTCAAAGTCCAGCGACTTGTTCTGAGCCACTATCTCATTCTGGTCGAAGTTTAAAGGTTGAACCAATCAATGGGGAGGAGCAGCCGAGCCTGACACAGATTGTCTTACGCACGGCGATACGCTGACCGTGTGACGTCAGAGCTGTAATCTTATCAGTTTGTTGGTTCAATGATCTGTGAAGCAGCTCCAGAACACACTGTGATGATTCTGTTGCTTTAAGTTTAGGTCAGATTAAATCAGGTTTTAAGACAAAGCCCCCAAAATACCTGCAGTTTCCTGTATATCACCGTGGCAACGAAGCTGCAACGACCAGGCGTCTCGGCCTGAAAAAAAAAAAAAAGGAAAGATCATCATGTTCTATATCTATAGACTATAAATAGGGCAGGCATGAGCAAACTGAGGCCCGGGGGTCGTATGCGGACCGCTGACCTTTTTTAATGCGGCCGCCATCCAAATGAAATAATTTATTTCTGCCAGCCCTAACCCAGTAAACATCATCATAATGTGAGTTAGAAATGTACTGTAGGTTATGAGGCTTTATACATGACTATTAAATTCTATTTATCTCAGTACAAATGAACCATCCATCTGTCTGTTCTGAACTCGACCCCTGTGTTCAATTTTCAGACCACTTTTTGTGGCCCAAGAGTCAAAAAGTTTACCTGATATAGGGTATCTTTACTTTTTGGAGTTTTGAATTTATGCATTTACGTGCTGAAAGATGATGTTTACCTGTAGTATCTCTCGTAGGGTCTGTATTCTGGGGGGGATGTAGAGCGCGGACGTAGTCTTCTCTTCAATGGGTTCAATAGAGTTTTCTTGACCTGAGAGAAGGTAGCAGAAGCCTGGAGCTGCAGCTCTGCTCTCCTGTAAACATTGAAACACGTTCCATGATAAACAGAAGGTATAGGGATTTCAGAAACCAAGTCCAAGTCCTGTATAAATAAATGAAACAAAACATGTCTCTCTCTAGACACACTTTTTACCAGATGATTGACTTGAGTGAATATCTAGTATCTTTTATCAAGCTCTCTATTAGGTATGTCCCAAATGTTAATTTTTTTGACATCCCCCAGCCTCCGTCATCAATTTCATCACCTATGGCCTGCCAAGACTGACACCGTACATTTCTGCTCCGTCAAAAATCCAAATATCTCTGACCAGTAACTGGAGAAGAATGGGGATTTTAAAAATATGCATCCAATGGATAATATTTCATGAGTAAAAGAAAAAAAAAAAAACAAATGATACTAAAATTTAATTTTATGTTTCGTTCTCTGAGCCAAAGCCCCACAGAAACACCGTTTCTCAAAAAACTTACAGTGGACGTGCTTGGTGTTTTTCCAGGATCTGTGCGAGGCAGCACCGGAGGCCACAGAGTGTCAATCAAACTGAAAAGCCTGCTGCGTCTACGATACAGACACACAGTAGAATTATTAGCCCACATTTATATGCCTGGGACGACCACTGCTGTATAGTGTCACCTGATCTTCCCACCAGACTTTGTGCACATGTTTGTCATTTAACGTTTCTGGAGCCAAAAATAGTGTTTTAAGGTGACAGCTAGTTTAACCCTTTACCCTTTTTTATTTTCAATCAGCTCTTCCACAAGTCTAGGAGAACATTTGTAGCAGATTTTATCGGCTTTGCTGCAGAGTTCACTGAGTTTTTTTTTTTTTTTTTCCCATTCACAAGGACAGGGTAAAGTTTCACCAGGTCACCCTGACACTGATCTTTGGCCAGAATCAGTTTGCACTCAGGTTGGAAAATAAGTCTGTGCCAAATCGGGCCTAAAACCCTCGTGGCACTGTAAAGACTGCATGTAAACTAGAACTTTTTGGTTTAACTTGTCGCCTATACTTATAAACAATAAAGACAAAGAAGAGAAGTGAAATAAAGGAGACATTGTTGAATAAAGGAATAGTCAGAACAAGACTTGGGGCTTGGAAAACCAGTTTTCACTTCCACTGATATGTGAATCAGTAAGGATGGCACTTGTTCCAAGCTCAAGCAGAATTACCAGAGAGCATGTCTGGGCAGGCAGAACAGATACAGGTGACAACGTTCACAGGCAAAGATCGAAAAAAAAAAAAAAAAAATCACACCCTATGACAATGAGTTAAAATCACAGGTGAAAGACAAACACGTCTTGCAATCCATATACGGAAACATGATGAGTTACTTCCTGTGGGAGGAGCTCATACATATATATGAAGAATATGTTGTAGACAATTAGTCTCCGTCCTCAGTTTCAGCGTCTATTTCCTGAATCGCACGTGACTTGCAGGTATCTTGTCAATGTCAGCCACTACTTCATGTGTGCAGGTGCTGTCATATCAGTACGGTTAACAACCTGTTAGTCAGCCAGTAATCACAGGGCTTTTTGTGTGGAACTGGTTGTGCAGCCCAGTCAGGACCAGCGACGCCCGCGACAACATGACTAAGAACAAATCAAGTGAAGGACTCGAGCAACAAACTCTGGTTTCTGAGACTGGGTTCAGTGCATGAATATGTTTGGGTGATTCATTGAGCAGATTGGGATTTTCCCCTGGGTTCAATCTTCATCTTTAAAACTCACACCTCACAGATTCCGCTGGCGCACGTCCGAACTACTTCCTGTGAGAAACAAATAGTGTTTACAGAGGCAGGGTGGTGACCATGTAGCTTCAAAAGATTTGGTCGGAGAACTAATTACTTTGGGAACGTGCACCGTCAAGTCAAAATCAGCTCAAACTGGTGAGTTTCGAGCTGAGGTGGATGATGTTTTTGATGCAATTAGATTATAATTACACACAACATATTTAACTTAGTGTCTCCAGATGGGGAGGAACATCAAAACACAGGACTGGCACAACAAACCTTTAGGTGGTTAATCAACAAAACATGGAAGGAAAAAAAATCCATTTAGGGATTGAACTGGGAGAGAGATTGAATTAGAATTTAATAAAAAAATCTAATGAAATATCAGATAACAGCCATGCATTTGTATGTCACTTAATGACAAACTGAAGAGTCCTCCATCTTCCATGTTTGTGTTGCATGTTATTTGTTTGTTGTTTATAATTACAGCACATGTCCTTGTTACCCATTGTACATAGTGTGATAAACATTACAGATCAATTACAGACTCTGCCTGATCACCTCAGCTCTGCCAACCTCCCTCCTTACTGTGACTGTCATTCAACCTAATAAAACGGTGAAAACAGACAGTGGTCACCAGACCGTGGACACTCTCCGACAAGTCAAAGCACTGTCCCGATTAAGATATGCCTAGAAGTCCAGTAGCTTCTAAGAACCTGCAGACAAGAACTTGAGTGACAGTTTTATCTTGGTCCAGTTCCACATGTTTTTCCCCCTTCGTCTAATAAGACAGACCATGTGCAAGTCCTGACGCTGGGTCATCAATCAGTCTGACCGCAGACATCTCCCAGAGACGTTATAGGCTGCGGTGGCATTGAAAATACCAAAGATGTAAACATACCCCGGCCAGGCCTCTGAATGTACCAATGTCAGTGCTTCTAATCTTGGAACCTGACTATGGAAACTCACGAGGGACAGAGGGTGTCCACTGGGGGATCATTTTACATGTAAACATAGTGGTACTGATGGCAGGACAGTGTAATGGGCCACAAGCTCTTAACTCCAACTACAGGGACAGGTATCTTCATGTTTACAAATGACAGTAGCAGAAGTAGGAACCACATGTGGTTTGAGTGGAGAAGACCTGGTCTAACTATGGCTTCAGAACCAGATGCGGTCACGCTGGGCTTTCTAACCCAACATCCAACTAATGATGAACAGACTGCATTCACAGACAGTATAAAGTAGTATTTTTTCAGGTGAAATATCTTGGGGGCCACATTAGGCCCCCACGGGCCACATTTGGCCCCCGGGCCTTGAGTTCGACTAATGTGTTTTGAGGTTTTACTATCATGTCTTATCAACGTTATGCTTGCATTTTGCATAACTGTCCCAATATGTCCAATCATAGCTGCTTCTGTACAGTGTCGACCCAATCATTGACCCCTTACAAATGTACAGACACATACATAACAGAAGAAAGGTTTTTCCAGGTTTCCAACTATGATTTATTGCCACTTCTATACAGCAGGAGCAAAAATGCATGTCAGTGTAGCTTGATGCATCCACCCACCCTGACTTTAGACTTTAACAGCCTGTCATATCACAGGTATTTACCTTTGGCTGTTGTCCACGATAAGAGATAACGTCTCATACTGCAAAAATGTATGTCCCAAGTTAGTAACGGTCATAGGTCAAATGTTTACCCCTGGATGGGAGGTAAACCTGGGGCAAAAGCTCATGAGATTAGTTTGGCATAAAAAAATAGAAAAAAGACTCTGAGTCTTACTTCTCTCGTGTGACTCGCTGCATCACTTTGACGTCTCTCAGGACGCAGGTCCTGCCCTGCCACTTTTGGCAAAAGTGAAGGACATCGTCCTTGCAGGGCAGAGGTTGAAGCTGGACCAGGCTGCAGGTGTCACAGCTGTCCTGGACGAGGACGCAAAGCCTGGACAGGAGAAAAAAAAAATGACGTCAAAGTCAACTTCAGAATATCTGACAGGAAGTATTATTATTGGCTTTGCAGGAACACAGTTTCTTTTTTTATACGATGTAGACCAGGGGTTCCAAACTTGTGGCCCGTGGGCCATTTGCAGCCCACGTAACAATCTTTGTGGCCCCTACCGTGATGTGAAAGATGAATTTACAATAATATATCATAGATTTGTTCTCCACATTTTATGGTAAATCCAGAATTACACAAAATTAATGGGAAACTGTTTTTTTTATTATTAATTATTTTCTTTTGTATTAACAGGTGTAAATTTTGTTAAAAGTCATATTAAGTATAACAAATATTTGGTTGGGTACTGATCCAGTATTTTTTTTAAGTATCATTGAAACTATAGAAATTAACTTAATCAATAATCACCTTCATCAACCTATAAAGAAAATGCATTAAAAAAAAGAAATCATTGTGAACATGAGGTACAGCAGCCTCTGCTGACAAAATAACAATATCCTGCCAAGTCTCGACCATTCAGAGTGTTTGACCAGTGGCAGGTTTGACAGGCCACCGTTGGCGGAAACACCTTTGTCCTATAAAGTTGTAAAGCAGTGAAGTGTAGTTTAATCCTTAACTCCACTGCTGTCTGACATGACCTGAGCAGCTACAGGTTCTCGTCAGTCAAGCCCAGACACAACCCTGAGAGTAAACAGTGGTGTTCATTTCCCTGTACGACAAACAAGGCCCTAAGAAGAAGAAGAGGAGTAAGAACAAGAAAAAATACAAGGAGGTGGGGGTGGCTGGAAGGCGGAGGAGGAGAACCGTCATGCATGTGCATGTTTGCACAAATCCCAGACACTGGGAAAGTTTGAAGACGTTTTCAACAACCTGATTGGACCTAAAATTGTCTTGTGATGGTAAACATGGGGTCTGTCTGTGTTTGTAGTGTGTGACCTGGAAATAGATATCTAAATAACATTCCTGTCATAACTTCTGGCGGTGCAAGCCAAAGTTTTAACCAACATTTTTCCCACTTGTTTGTTTTATTCACAATCTAGAATCAGATGCACCGTACACTGTACGACATCTTGTTTGGGCAGGCAGTGTTTACAGAAAATGTCTGCATGTATAAAAGACTTGAAGAAAAGAAAAATGGGTCAAAGTCCACGGAGAACAAACTCCAAACCTCCGGCATAAACAGCATTTAAACCCTGATCCACTGGTTACAGGTTAAACACAAAGTCAATACAGAAAAAATGCATTCTTTACATTCATCCAAAAGAAAATATCTGACAATTCATTTTACCTTAGCAACGGATTAGAACTCGATTCTAATCCTTTTAGCTCTGCCTCAAGTTATTCATCAATTACTGAAGTTAGTTATGAGTTAGTAATAAATAACTTGAAGATTGACTTGAAGCAGGATTTTTCACATTTTTTTCACAGTTGACCCAGCATGACATGCTGTTCCATGACTATGTAGTTTTATCTTGGTATTATAACAAAGAAAAAAAGAAAAACTGACGCAAACTCTTAAAGAAATTCAGGAATAACAATAACTTGAGTGACAGGAGGATAAATACAGTTTGAAACATTTGGAATTTGTCACGGTTCAATCAGGAATCTTTTCAGCCAACGGGAGAATCTGACGTTCTTAAAGTGCTTGTTATATCCTAAAAAGCAAGACTAATAAGAAATGACAACTTTCTATTGTCAGAGTAATCCATAGTAATCTACCCCGCCCCCAAATTGGATTACTCTGGATAATAATGCTTTAGGGAGAGGGGAAAAAAAAATCCTTAAACATCATTAAATCACAATTTCAACCTCCACAAATGAAGGTGTTTATGTTCATTACAAATGGACTAAAAAAAATCCACTTTCACTTTGCTCAGAGCCAGTCTGTACTTGAAAACACTTGAGGGTGATGCTGATAAGACCCTTTAAACTAACAGATACAATAGCTCAGCCCTCAGTGTTGAGCTGGTACCGGTTTGACATAAACAACCACAGCTCCTTTCACTGCCTCCTTTTCAGCTGCTTAAAGCTTCACTTCCTCAACGGTGACCCCTCGTTCTCCTTAAGTCTCACTGCCATTGGCTGGAGCAAGTCACTGGCCTTTTTCAGGAATTTGTTATTGTGAGTGATCGCAGAAAATTCTCAGCAACTCAGCTTTCCTTCCAGGAACTACCATCAACTGAGTCTGTGCAAACACGCACACTCTGTGTAACCTTGTTGCCGGCCCACACACATGAACATTACTTGGCAACATACTAAGTAAGCGACCCACACATAAGAACGCAGTGGAGAGGCCTCATTGGTGGGAGGGGGCGGACAGGCGGGATTCCTTCCTATGTGTTGTGCACCAATCGGTGCAGGCAGAGCAATTAACAGGGCTGTAACAGGATCCCTGCAGCACATTGTGTTCCTTCTCCACCAAAGGAGAAAAAAAACAAGGCTCTTCTCACTTCCTACAAACAGTCAATCTTCTTGTTTATTCTATTCCAAATTTACTGGAACTCAACATCTTCGTCAGGCGTAAATATCATCTCGGCTCCACTCCCTCGTGTGTTAACACAAAGGCAAATATAACAAAAGGATCAAAAAAGCGCACTGACCAGGGAAGTGAGTCACAAGAGACATTAACTGTCCTCTACTGAACTTTGGGCAAAAGGGCAGTGGGCTGCCGGATGTAAGGGTTTCCTCCAAAGCGTACTGGAAAAGTACTGTCAACAACACAATGTACCAGGTGTGTGCAGCAAATCACAGGTCGACTAATCATTTATTTTGGCTACAATAGTAATTTAACCCAGCACTACTTTAGAAGACATAAACAAGATGATAAAACCCTCTCATCTGGACGTGTTCCAGGCAGAATCCAAATTTGTCATAGTTTGTTGTCGGAGCCAACTAAATATTTTGGACGCAAGCCCATGTGACCAACTCTTGACCTCTGCTCCACCTCCAGCCCATTACGATCAGCCAAGCCTGTTGAATCTGGTTGGATTTCAAGACAAAAAAGAAGAGTGAGAGAGAGAGGCAAGCAAGTTTCCGGTCAGAGGGTGGCGTTTGTTTACCAAGCGTGGCAAGTTTGAGTGTCAAATTACAACCGCAGCTCATTTAGTCAGCTGACGGGGGCTCTCCTCCCCTTTGGGCCCCGGTGCTCTGAGAACCCAATGTTTCTATTACTCAGCAAAGGACAAAAACAATAACCCCGAAGAGAGCCAGGAAATTTACTGGATTTGCTTCAAATAGAACATTCACTGACACATTAACAAGAGTTCTTCTTCAGTAAACCTGAGATAAAAAATTCCTGAGATAAAAAATTCAAATTTAAGTGGCTTAATTTAGTGATCCGATTAAATGTGAGAAAAAGCAATTGTTTCCATTGTTGGGATAAAACACACAGTGTCAATGACCTGATTATTCTGTGATTATCAGATTAGGCAAAGAGCAAACACTTCAGAGGAGCAGGAAGTATTTCCTTCACACAACAGCATTTAACTTTTTTTTTTAAATCATCATCAAACCAAAATGATTCGCCACTGCCGGTACATTAACATTTTATCGGCACGGTTTATGCTTCAATGATGAGTCTAGATTATATCAACCTGTTCCACCCAGTGCAGTAAGAGTGGGCAGGGGTTCAATTCTGGGTTTGCTGGTGCCTGAGATTCTGAAAACACCACGCTGTGCCTCTCCTGAGAAATAAGCCAGAATCATTCACTCAGGGGGCTGGATCCATTTAAAAGAATTTGTGTCCTATGTCAAAGTAATGCCATATGGCTGGAGACAGTATGAGCATGGTGGGGGGGGGCTTGCTGCTCCGTGAACAATAGCTCAGCCAGTGAAACACATTGTGCCACCAAGTGGGAAGCATGTGACGTGTCTGGGATGAAGGAAACTAGCGTGCAATCTGGGCGAAGAGAGCAACAAGCGTACTGTGGGAAAGACACCAGAGCAGTGAATAAAAAAAAAGTTCTTCACTCTTCACTCTGGTGTTGAGTGACAAAACAAAGGACTCAGTGGGCTGCCAATTACACACTCATCCAAAAGTACCAACAGTACCTGGTTTTGTCTTTCTCTGCAGGAGAAGGTGGAGGACGAGTCGAGGATGACCTGGAGAGACCCCTGGGCCTGAGGACGGGTGTAGCAGAGCAATTAGGCAGAGGTTCTGAGAAAACCCTCTGGACCACCACCTCTATGTCCTGGCCCACAGAGCCAGCCTGGCCCAGTCCTTCAATAAGTTCCAGGAGAGAAACTCTGTTTTCTCCCAGATCCCCCCAGCCTCCAAATCTGCTCATGATGCGAGGAGCACCAGGCTGTTAAAAAAAAAGAAAGAAAAGAAACAACACATAACATTGATTAAACTTGGCATTTGCAATAATTAAATGTGTAAATAAAAATATTAGATTCCATTCCAGAAACCCTCCCACTCACACCACAGAGAAGTTCAATAAATTTAGAATGACTCCCTGGGTCGTGTCGATGCATAGTATAATGTATCTGATTCAATATCAAAGATTGGAGTTTTGATTTATGAGTTTGTTTATAATTTCACATTAACTTTAACAAGGACATGGCAAATCGAAGCAAGGCTGTAAAGTTTCCCCAATTGTTACCCAAATCACTCACGTCACATCTTTCCATCTGCTCAGACCAACAGGAATCAAACGTACTGTACAAGTGAATTAAAGCCATGCTAACAGCAGTGAGTGATTACACTGGTAACACTGTCTGTCAGTGGTTATATTCTCTGAAAAAAGTCCATATCAGGTCTTTGTCTTTGGTTTGGAGGACTGCTACCATGAACCTGATGAACCTGGCTGTTGGCAGGATTCCACCTGAAGAATATTTTCTGTTTTCTTTGAAAATTAAACCAGCGTAGACATAAACAAGTCACCAGAATCACAGCTTCGTACCAGAATCAAACTCCCACATAAACAGAAAGAGTTCAGTCCATGATAGAAGTTCAGCCAGTCTAACAGCTGACCTATTTAATGAGTTTTAGCAAAAACTAACAATATATATTCAAATTGGAAAAGGAAAATTGAGCATCTTAACTTGTTTGTCTATTAATAAATAATCATTCAAGTGAATTTCCAAACCAGCGCTAACATGTTGATGCTTAAAATGTAGGGGCTCACCAATTTTACTGGGCTTTGAGGTCATGTCGGCAGGACCGGGATCTGAGAAGACCTTCTGGCTGAAGTGTGTATTCAGAATAACCTTGTAGCGGAAGCCTTCCATCGAAAGACTTTGCCTGAAAGAGGAAGAAAACAAAATCATGACATTTTGTGCTTTTGTGACATTCAAGCCCCTGGATGGGACCTATAGAATTCACCCAGACTCAAGACTCAAAAATGTATTGGGAGGCCTGTGTTGACATAGATCTGTGGCAGATGCAAAAACATTTGATAGATGAAGAGGATGCATGAATGTAGGAGGCATGATGGCTCCTTGTGGTTTGATTGTCAAGTTAAGATAAGGTACCATCCACCTCCGCAGGCCTAGTCCCCAAGTACCACACGTACACGTACAACTGCACATAACTCCTCTCAGGCAACATTGACACGCATCTGTCCTGTTTTTACAAATGTAAGTAGAATTTTTTCCATGTAAGCGAGGCCCTGCAGCTCTGTAGCCCTACATCGTGAGGCGACATCACCTGTGGAAAAATCCACCAACACTACAAACAAAATGAAAACACAGGCCATAGTAGGACTTCATTTTTTTTCCTACTTTCATGATTTATACTTTTATTTTCCAATGAGTGAATTTTCTGACTGCGATCCTTAACATTTTGGGCCTGATCTTCTACAGCAGCTCAGGGATGAGTGGTATCCACCTTAATCATACCAGGAGTTGAACAACGGCCAGATAATTATATGTCAAGGTGTTTGTACTTCAGTTTGAGTTACAACTATTTTTTTTCCACACGTTTGATAGATAATAATGTGATGATGGCGTGTAGCTGACTCACAGCCAAGTGCACTCTGTGACTGGAACTGCTTCACATGTCACAGCTCGTCTGTGATGATAGCAGAACCATGAGGGGGAAAAAAAATCACACATAATTGGGTAAAAAAAAAATCTATTTGGATGTAGAACAATAACCAGAGTCAAGAACTTTTATATCATCACATTTAAACCACATTTTATGCTTTCACATTAAGGAAGTCCTTTTTTTTACTAATACATTGGGTTACTGCAAAAACAATCTTCAACTATAGTTACTCAGTTCAAAGAAACAAACAATGAGAGCAAAGCTGAGTTGGACCTTTTTTGTCAGACAAATGCAGCTCAGTAACACAAGCTGATTTATTGCAGCCCAATTAAATGATTATCGGTGATTAGGTTGGACTCATCGCACACAAAGTTCCTTGGTGTTTTTATTGACTGTGCATCGAGGACACATTGTATACAATTCCTTCTAACAGGCACCAACATGCACCTGACTCATCCATTCATTTCTGAAACAATAATCCACTGTCATTTTTGAAGTGAACAATTTAATGCCAAATTTAAATGTGGGCGCAACATTCGTTATACCTCGGTGCCACAGCGTCTACTCTGAGGGAGCTGTATCGGTTGAAAAATACTAAATTATAATAAGAACAAGCATGAGGACGCATTACTATATACCAGTGTTCCCTAACAAACGTCTCGTGCTATTTTCACAGACCAGTCATTAAGTTGTGGCAGATAAATACAGCTTAACAAAATAACATGCAACAAACACACAGATCAGGGTACATTCAATTATTTATTCACTTGTCCAAATGACTGGCGACACCACTGCAAGGAAAGGAGCAATTTGACAATTTATAGGGGCATTATTTTAATTTGATGGTAAAATAACTAAAATAACTTTATCTTTGTCTTAAATGTAAAGGCATCTTGTTTAATGAAAGACCCAATCAGTGGAGAATTGATAATTAAATGTGACCTGGTCGTCCAATGGGAATGTGGCTCCAATTGGCAACTGTCTGTTGACTGAGGTCTCCTTCTTTTTTTAGGCACAGCCTATAGTTTACACTTACAGACTGGTCCAGTTAGACACTGTTATTCTCATACGACAATTTCCATTGTCTCCACAACCTCAATTTAACTGCTAATTAGCCGTTACAATTCAACCCGTTCAGTCTCATCAGAGCAGCCCAGGAACAACAACTCAGCGGAATGTTCTTTAGTCGAAGCCTGAAAGATGTTGACAAAGGTTAAATTTTTTTTTCTCAATTTTTGTTGTTTCCTTTTTGTTATGCAGCAGCAACAGAACGCCTGAAAAATGAGATACTTTCCCTTTAGATGCTACTATCTCGCAAGTGTCCATTTAGTGAAAAACACAGAGTGATTTTCCATCCATGCAAACCAACCTTTTTTTTTGCTTTGACTGTTTTTAACCGCAAAGAAAAAGAGCAGTTGAAATCGTAATCTGTTTTTATACAAAGACAGTAACAATGTTATTATGACATGGTATAAGTCAATGTCAATAAACACTGTATCATTTTGTCTCAAGTATTCATTGCACAACTATACTGTACACACTACCACAGTGTATTTTACACTACACCGTTATAAAAGACTCCAGACATTTGCACTACTGCACGGTATTAAATGTATTAAAAAGTTTCAAGTTTTACCTCTTCCTATTTACTATGGTCATCACTAAGTGCTTTTTGTTGTTCATACATTGTCCATTGATTTGACTCTTGACCGGTTGTTTAGTTGTGGCAGATAAATACAGCTTCATAAAATTTAATTTTCTGAGATCTAAAATATTTTCCTACCTATAAAATTTTCCTACCTCAATTAACTGTGCATAAGCACAACAAGGAAATCTCAGGTGCGCACAGACTATAACTTTCTGCGACCAGACCGGTATAAAAAGTTAGAATCAATGACTGCGTCATTTTGAGTTTATTGTTTGTTCTAATATGTCCAATAAAATGCATGATGCAACAAAGGAAAGTGAAATATTCTCCAGGTGTGTGATGAATCACATCAACCTAAATGATTTGTTTTGCCTTTTATCAATGAGATAATTGCTTCTTTCAATAATGTTCCACAAAACACAAAGTAGTTTTGTTTCAACTAGTCCTCAAACAAAACACTAACCTCACCTGTGAAAAGCCCATAAACACACCCCATGTGACTATGTGTGTTACTAACTCTTATCTGTCTTTAAATCTCAGCCGCAAGATCATCATCAGTTCGGGGGGAATAAATGTTTTTAGTTGTACAGAACATATTGTTCACTGTGACACGTACAATGTCCATACAGGAAGTGAGTTCCCGCTGTAACAGGTGAGTGGGCAGTTGTCATCATCAGACAGGTAGTCAGGTTAAGGAGTGGCTCCGGCTGCTGCCGTCACAGCTCGTAAGTGAATAATCCCTGCAGGTATTTCCGCTTAGTCCACGGCCCACTCACAACAAGGTGTGGGAGGTGGGAGGAGTCAACCTACTCACTGCTGGAATTACGGGGGAGGAGGTTAAACCCTCAACCGTCACACCGGAAAGTCAGAAAAGGAATTTTACCAGATACAACGATGCTCCGATAGTTGTGTTTTTCCACTGCAGCCTTTGTGGCATCTGTGGAGCCTCATTAAATCTCTTTGGAGATTTTTTTTTAATCTGTCATCAACTTTTCTCTGGTTATGACCCCTGACTTTTAAGGACATAAAGATATTGATTGGTTTCGACCAATGTGACACATTCAGAAAGAAAAAGGATGACGGGAAGCATGTTGACTTTCTCCAGCACATTAAATGGGTGTTTATGGCAGGGAGGGGCCCCTATTTTATCTTGTGACTTCAGGAAGAAAATAGAAAATAGAAAGTGAGGTGCAAAAGCCAGAGATGCTCTCAAACGCACCATGTGTTTTCAATCACAGCCTTCTGGCTCCCTGCACTTTCTTCTCCCGAATCCTCCAGAAAATAATCCAACTGTGTTTTTTCCCCAGCTTGCTGGAAATGACCTAACTATTGCCAGGAAGAGGAATGTGAAGCATTCCCTGGAGCTGTTGGTGACGTCAGAGCACAGAGGAGGCCCCTGCGCTTCCGCCAGCCTGGATATTCCAGAGCACACTCAGCCCAAAGTCCCAACAGCTGGAGTCAACTGTTGCAGCCTTGCTCCAACTCCAAAACAATCCCAAAAACACTCACCAACACTCCCCCACAAACCTCTCTGCCCCTGACGTGAGGAGTTGTTCTTCACATCTGGCCCGTTGTTGCTCTGCGTTGAGAACTTCAGATCAGTTATCACCACCTCGGAATTATTTATAAGGTTAATGAGGTGGTTCATTCAGCATTGCAGTATTAGTGAAAGCCTGTTAAGCATTACTTTAAGATCCTTTTGTAATGAATCAGTTTTTTTGTTGTGGAACAATGACTTTATTGTGTACTTTTTGATTTTCTGCCATGAGATGATTAGGCCTTAAAACGAAAACAAGGAAATGTATCTTAATAACCAGTGCTGTAATCCTATTTATTTCCTAAGATACTAAGAACAGAAACTAAATCTTTTCTTTTTGCATATGCTTTTGTTTTAAAAATCATCTGATGTCATTATTTTGAGCTGCATTTTATACATATTTCTCCACTGACTAAACTATTTTTAGTAATTCCAGACCAGGAAAATTCCAATGGTTCTTTGTTTCATTGCATAACATTTTAACAGTTGCTGATTCATAGTGCTAAATAAGTATTATTTAGTGGATTTATCAATATGGATTAAAGCTGAAATAATCCATGACAAGTAGATGTTCCTAATAATCAAGGACAAAAGGATCCAATTGTTTT
>JAFBJS010010460.1:88751-148246 GCA_016785265.1 Paraplagusia blochii | reverse complement strand
TAGACATACAGATACAAAAAAACTTTTTTAATGGAAAAAATGTCTCAAATGTGTTGCAATATGCAAGAAATTGTTTGCATGCTTACTGATCTGCCCTATGCCCTGACTCCCATCAATATTTTGTGAAATTCAAATACTCGAAAGGAAGTGTCTATGTGGAAACCAATGCATCAGTCCACAGGGCAGCTGAGATTCTGTGAAAAGATGCCTTAACTCTTTCTTGACTCAGCAGGAAGATGTTTATTTGAGAAATCATGTGTTACAACTGGAGGAAGATAAGCTTTAGTGGTTTGTTTATGTCAAATTTGTGGCTTTTGTTGAGATCTTTACCAGCTTAACTGTTAAAAATCTGTTGTAAACATAAAATCTATGACAAAATAGATTACATCCCAATAGTCCAACATACAGGATGTCACTTTAACCATACCACTACTGCCACCCCATGGCCGCACTATCACAACACAACTTCAACAGATCATCTCAACAACCTGATTTCTCTGATGTTTGCTTCCATAATGTTCCCTGTCGTCATAATGTAAAACACGTTGGTCATAACAGCCTAAATATACGATGTGCTGCAGCCTGTTAGTGTAAGCCATGTGCCACTAATGTTTATACATATTTTCACAGAGCTCTTCAAGTACTTATCAGCCACTTAAAGCCTGACTTCCTCGGGCATCCATTAAAATGCCTCTCTGTAGTTGAAATTATTTTATCTGGTTTGTCTTGTGATATTTAAGGGTAGAGCATTTGAGAAAATGCAAAAGTGTGTACAAAAGCAATTTTTAATATCATAGCACAGCTGTACAACCAAAAGCCCCTCCACAGGTAAAGCAAAACCCTATCCACTTTACATCTAACCTTCTCCTCTCTCTTGAACTGGACAATCAGGTTTGTGTTTTTGACAGTAAGGTCAAGCCTTTAGCGTTCATAAAATAAACACGAGGGAAGTCACTCCAAGCCTGAGATGCTAACTGTATTGATTCACTTAAATATTTATACCAGTAAGATGGAGATTTACAGTCGAAAAAGGTTTTTCAAGCTCTTTAAGGAGAACAGGACACTGATAAAAAAGCGGAGAAGCTCAAAATTAGTAAAAAGACTGGATTGAAATGACTACTTACTGATACTTGCAATAGTGTTTTGTAATATAAATATAAAATGCCACACACAGTTTGCTGGTTGGGGAAATAACAGCTCATTTATGGTCTGAATCATCAATGTTGGTGGTTCTTTTTTTTATTAAACATAAAGCTAGTTTGTTTTTAGAGGAGTAAAAGAACAATGGATGACAACAATGGCCCTCCTCCACACTGACTTCCCTCTGTCATCATGTGCAATCCTAATTACACGCTCATTTCCATAACTTGTGCTCAAATGCACCTTCTATATTTACTAGGAAACCAACATTTCCCATATAGTGCTGTTATTGCATTCAACTTTTAGTCAGTTGCTGATGTACTGAGTATGTAAGTTTAGAAGAGTCTCATGTCAAATCTGCTCAACTCTTCCAATGAAACCTTTAAATTGCAATCACAGTTTGACAACAGGAAGACAGATGCACTCCACTCACACATTCCCAAGTCACACCCTGGAATGTTAATAAAAATGACCCTTTAGACACACGGTAAACCATAACAAACTCCTCCTTCTCCAAAAAAACCCCCATCAAATACAAAGTCGTCTTTTTTTCCTAGTTCTTCCATTTTGCACCTTTTTAATTGGCCATATAAGCTGCACTAACATGGAGTGTTAGTCTGAAGTGCACACAAGGTTGTTGCCAGCTGTCTCCCCAAAGCTGGTGCCTGAACATCTTTCTTGGCAGCTGGAACCAATCCTTTTTCAACAGTCATGACATCAGTTTCTCTCATCACTAGCCAGCTTTGGAGGCAACACTGCAGACGGTTTATTTCAAAGCGTGGGTCTGTTATGAAGAGGAATGTTCCCATGATGGACACTTTTGAGTAAATCAAGGTGAGGTGAGATTCTGCAGTCGGCAACGCAAAGACATTTCAACTTCTTCTCCTTTTCTGATTTTGGCTTGTCCCTTTTTTAGGGGTTGCCACCGGGAACCAATGTTTTCCACCTCCCCTTGTTCTCTGTATCTTCTCCTCTAACTCCAACTACCTCCATCAATCTCCTCTTTGTCTCCTACCTGGTAGCTCCATCTATAGGATCATTCTTCTACCAATGTATCCACTGTCCCTACTCTGAACATGTCCAAACCATCTCAATCTGTCTTCTCTAGCTTCTTTTTCTCCAAACCTTCCTGTCTGAGTTGTCCCTCTAATCACCTTATTCCTGATCCTGTCCACTTGTTTGATGCAGACTAACCAAAAATGTAATAATTCTCTTCTGACCATCATGGTTGGTTTTTGTTCCAACCAACCAGGACCACATCTGACCAATCAGCTGTCCTATGAGTGAGACCAGTTGACCAGGTCGATGCTGATTGGTTGGAACAAAAACCTGCATCTACAGTGGCCCTTTGTGGAACAGTATGGACTGCTCTAAACCAGGGGTGTCTAACTTGTTCCTCAAGGGCCGCTGTAGCTTCCAAAAAATCTAGAGAAAACTAGTTCTACCAGTTGACCAGCTGATTGAAAATTCAATCAATTGGGCCGGTCCGACCTGCAGCCACCGACACTTTGTGGATCCGGTTTGACAACAGAAAAATCACCATCTTTTTTCTAGTACTTTTCCTTAACTTAATTCTTCTGTTCTGTACAGTATCTTCTTCTGCCTCTCGCCTTTTTTTATCCCTACAAAATAGTTGAGCTTTCTTTTATACAGATTTGCTGTATAATGCCTACACTTTGTTTCCCTTCCTTTAAATGAAAACATCACATTAGGAGGAGGAAACTGAGGTAATGACGTCCAACCAGATCTTTTAAGACATTCCAGCAAATCATTTTAAGTGGGTCTTGCGGAAACACTTAAAACCTTTGCATCACACAAGCGTCAATAATGACTCCCCCCACTGTCACTTATGTATACATTTATCGTGGCACCTGGTGATATCGTTTATTGCACCAGTCCTGTCCATTAGATTGTTTTTATTGTTTTTTTTAAGAGGAATGAAGGTCAGTCATAGACAGAGTAGATGTGTGTGAATGAAAAGGGGAACAGTGGAATGGTGAGGTGACAAGGAGCAGAGGTGGTGAAGGTGGAGGAGTTCAGATACTTAGGCTCAACTGTTCAGATCAGTGGAGACTGTGCAAGAGAGAAGAATAGAGTGGAGTCAGGATGGAACAACTGGAGAAAAGAGTCAGGAGTGATCTGAGATAGAAAAAAATTCCCATTATTTCTACAAAAAATGTTAGCAAACAGCATTGAGTCAAGAGCCTTAAACAGTCTTTGGAAAACCATATATCAAAAATCATCACAAAACCTTTAGTATCACATTGTATAAGTTCTGTCTCTTATACACAGTGACAGCCGACATATGTCCCTGTCTCTTATACACATCTTGTTCCTCAAGGGCCGCTGTAGCTTCCAAAAAATCTAGAGAAAACTAGTTCTACCAGTTGACCAGCTGATTGAAAATTCAATCAATTGGGCCGGTCCGACCTGCAGCCACCGACACTTTGTGGATCCGGTTTGACAACAGAAAAATCACCATCTTTTTTCTAGTACTTTTCCTTAACTTAATTCTTCTGTTCTGTACAGTATCTTCTTCTGCCTCTCGCCTTTTTTTATGCCTACAAAATATTTGAGCTTTCTTTTATACAGATTTGCTGTGTAGTGCCTACACTTTGTTTCCCTTCCTTTAAATGAAAACATCACGTTAGGAGGAGGAAACTGAGGTAATGACGTCCAACCAGATCTTTTAAGACATTCCAGCAAATCATTTTAAGTGGGTCTTGCGGAAACACTTAAAACCTTTGCATCACACAAGCGTCAATAATGACCCCCCACTGTCACTTATGTATACATTTATCGTGGTACCTGGTGATATCGTTTATTGCACCAGTCCTGTCGATTAGATTGTTTTTTATCCTCCCATGAGTAGGCAACAGCTAGAAGAGAACCTAGAGAGGTGGAGGTTTGCACTAGAGAGAAGAGGAATGAAGGTCAGTCATAGACAGAGTAGATGTGTGTGAATGAAAAGGAGAACAGTGGAATGGTGAGGTTACAAGGAGCAGAGGTGGAGAAGGTGGAGGAGTTTAGATACTTAGGCTCAGAGCAGTGGAGACTATGGAGGAGAGATGAAGTGATTTGTGATAGAAGAGAGTCAGCTGAGGTGAAGGGAAAGGTTTACAGGACAGTTGTGAGACCAGCCATGAAGGACGGATTAGACACTAGGACTAGGTAGAAGACAGGAGACAGAGCTGGAGGTGGAGGAGTTAAAGATGCTGCTGAGGTTCTGTTTAGGAGAGACAAGGATGGACAGGATCAGGAATGAGGTGATTAGAGGGACAACGCAGACAAGAAGGTTTGAGAAGACAGATTAAGATGGTTTGGACATGTTCAGAGGAGGGACAGGGATTATATTGGTAGAAGAATGATCCTAGAGATGGAGCTACCAGACAAGAAATGAAGAGGAAGCCCAAAGAGGAGATTGAGGGATGCAGTGAGGGAGGACATGGAGGTAGTTGGAGTTAGAGTTGAGGATACAGAGGACAGAGGGAGATGGAAATTGTTGACTCGTTGTGGCAACTCCAGAGAAAAGAGATAAACCGAAAGAAGAAGAGGAAGATGTTGTTACCATCTGTGCTACAGCGTTAGCAGCTAACTCCAGTGACTCTGATAATGACTGGAAAATACACTAGTTGCGCAGTGGAACAAACGCGGTTGCTTTCGATTGTTAGAACGAACGGGGTCTTAGTTCCTGAGAGTAGAATTCACACTTCTAAATGCATCGCTGCCACCACTGTTACACAGATAAAGTCAAGTGACAGCCGACATATGTCCTGACCCCGACTAACATCAGACACCGCCGGCGTCAACCACACAACCACGTCTACACGGTCAACGTAAAGACCGTGTTGTGACTTTATAAATTCGACGAACACCAGAGTCCAGTCACCAATGCGTTCAGACTCACCAGTGAGTTCCGTTCCGCGGATTTTCAGGTGTAAAAATAATGGAAAGTAACTGTTTTCCGGCTGAGTCACCCCACCTTTAAAACGCCTCAGACTCGCAACACCGATGACCACACTACACGCACTTGATTGGACAGTGTTTCACCGGAGGTTCAGCTGATTGGCTGAGCGGTGTCATAACTCAAGAAGTTGACCAATCGGGTCTCGATGCGTTGATCACTCAAAATACGTCGATTTATTCACTCCTCCCCCTCACACCCTTTAGTCCTAAAACCATAATGAATATAGTGAAATGGATTATTAAAGTTCGTCCGGTCAATAATGAATTAAAATAAGAATATATATTTACGTAGACATGTAATGTCGCTTACCAAGGACAGAGTGGTTACCGCAATGTGTTTTTTTGTAAGGAATACTACTACTACTACTACTACTACTACTACAGCTGCTGCTGCTACTACTACTACTACTACTACTACTACTGCTGCTGCTGCTGCTGCTGCTGCTACTACTACTACTACTTCTACTACTACTACTACTAATAATAATAATAATAATGATAATAATAATAATAATACTTTATTTTGTATTTACTTTATATTCTGCAGTGTGGTTTAATGTCTGCCTATTTTTTCATTAAGATATTTATTTATTTTATTTTATTTTACAGTATAGCGACCACAGCAGATTTTCCATCTTTTAACTTTCATTCACACGTTTTTACCAAGTAAAAGCTGCAATGGAAATGATTCCAATAGCAGCCAGTAAGAGCATTTACACATTTTTAACAGCAGGGTGCAGTCACGTACTTAATAGAAAACACAAGAAATGCAGCAGTCTAAGCTTGGTGTGAAACCCAGCATTAATAAAGTTCCTTTCTTACTCTCTTGGACTGGGAGAGTGGATGCAGAAGAAGATAAATTAACTTGTATTTACAAACAGACCTAATGGATTGTTCTCAGACATATTTATGTGGTTCGTACCATTTTAGTGCATTTTATCCCACATCTTCTTCCATAAACCACATGCAGAATTAGGTAAATGGGATGATATTTGGATATGTTTGTATAAGGCAACAATAAAAATTAAAAATCTTGACAGTAGTTTCAACTACTGATAAAACTGCTTAACTCTGAGCACAGAAAGAAATTCCCCTGGTATGAATGTGAGATTCAGAGCTGGATGACTGCTTTTATGTTACCTCAGATGGTGGCTCTGTGTGATGAATTATAGACAATGGGCTGAGGGCAGCCAGCAGTGCATTTATGACAGATAATAAATGTGCACTGCCAAACCAAGCCAATTGAAGTGTGCCGTTCTGGAATGGAAAATGAAAGAGAGAAGGAGTTCATAGGCAAGAATTGTGATATTGTGTCAACACTTTATTATGCATCACCACCATGCAAAATCACTGCTATGAACTTGGTGGGGAAAAAAAAGAAAATATCAAACTAGATATATTTCACACATTTATGATTTTAGATTGGCTTGCCACTTTTCTCAAAGTGACGGAGCAAAGTTTCACACGCACTCAGGAAACACATTACCCAGTGTGTGTGGGCGCAAGTGTTTTGTGTGCAAGTCATGCACAAATCGGAATAAGAGCACTGACGTTAACGAATGAGGAGACGACGAATGACCTGTGATCGAGCCTTAATTCAATAACCATTAACAGTAAACACTATTTGTTACCAGTATAGGCCCCTGACCTATTTGGAGGCATGTGTTACATCTGTCTTGTCCCTAAGTGTTAAGACATTTCCCTCTGTCTTTGAATCAACTTTTTTGGGCCGTCAATGTCTACGTATCCTAACAATTAGACTTCCTGTCTAGACACATCTGGCCTGTTAGCTACATGCTGCATTGACGGTCTGAACAAACTCTGTGAAGAGGTCCAGTCAGTTAAGGCAGGGTGCATTGGTATCGTATGTGAAGTAAAACAAACCTACATCAACTACAACCGTTTGCCTTTTTCCACAGAAACAATTAAAAAATACAAAAGCCACAAGACAACAACAGTGAGAAATAGCAATATATCAAAGCAAAACAACAGAAAAACAAGGCAAGAATTTCACATTTACAAAAAAAACAACGCAATTGATATTGTTAACAACTTCAAGTCCAGTGTAAAGTTTGTGATTCTGTAACCTGATTCACATCAATAAAAATCAACTCAGGCTCTTTAACATTGAAATAATTGCCACCATATAAACATCATGTTTTGATGTACAATGCAAAAAAAAAAAAAAAATCCCAGATAATTAAATTAATACCAAAAAAATTGAAATCATATAGTTTTTATGGCACCTGTGGTATTATTGACAGTTCAATAATTAATCTCTTTACATTAGCTCACAGTTTCACCTTAAATATGTGGTTGGTTAAAAATATATTTCTTTACATAAGAGAGTCCTGTGGTGAGAATTCACTTTTTTTCCACACAGGTTCTTTGTTTTCTCAGAATACTGGAGCCCAATGTTGTCTTGTCCAGTGTTTTCTACTTGTGTTGCTTTTTCCACTTCTCACCTGTGTGGAAACAGGATTGGTCTGAGCACAAAGAAAATACAGACTAACGTGATCGTACGAAAAGAATGATATTTCTCATTTTAAAAACTTACCAGTCATGTGAACAAACATCATTACTGCTGCAGAGTTACCTGAAAAGCAAATTCAGTAGCTTAGAATTACAAATAAATATGATTACATTTTTTCAAGAATTTATACACAGTCATGCAAAAAATGACTAGACGAACCTGGTGCTTTCTTCAATTCCTTGTTCATTTTAATGCCTGTTTCCACTAAAGGTGAATGTGTTTTTGCAAATATAATAACAACAACAAAAGTAGCTCATAAGAGTTTCATGTCAGAGCTGATATCTAGACTTTTGCCACAGTTTTCTTGATAGTAACCTTAATTTTTACATTGGTACACCAAATATTTCACATCCATCCATCCGTCCATTTTCATTCAGTTTTCCGTTACAGGGTTGCTGGGGCAGTAGTGCCCGCGACTGCCACCCAAATCACATGGTACCTTCCTGTGGGCGTTAAGCCCACACCAACATTATTTACATTTTATCCTGTCTTACTGTTTTTACAGAGACATAAATTACAGCATATTTCTGGTATGCAAAATACCTTCTACCTTTAGCACTCTCCACGAATGCCACTCAAATCACACTTCTCTATAATGTGACTGCACTGGAATCCACAGCTCTACTTTTGGGCTTCATTCTTCAGCCACCAGAGCATCTCAGCCCTAATGGATGACTTTATAACCACTCACAGTTGTTTTCTGAATATTAAACTAAATATTGTAGTTTTTTTGCTGGTTTCCATTTTCCTTACAGTTACAGAATTCCTTTTCTCTGCTTGGGTGTGGCTTCTCACCATGCAGGTTTTTTCCGGCTCCGGCCTGTGATTTATGAGCTCGTCCAACTTGAACTCATCGTCCAGCTGCCGCTCCAGGTCCTGCTCAAAGCAGTCCTCGTCCACACCACTGGCCCTCCTGCAACACAGTGGTCCCAGTTATGGCTTAGGTGTCTTGATTTCATACATGACGTGAGCTTTGACAAATACAGAAGGGGATAAAAACCTAGTCTTGTACATGAAGGGATCTGAGGAGGTCGTGGCCAACAGATCACCACGTCCGTAGTCTGAGTCCACAGTGCTCTCTGTCTCACTTCCACCCTCTGTTTAATAGAAACACATTAAATCGGTCATTTTTTATATCTCTCAAGGACAAAGAGACAAGGTGCACATTTTTATTCGTTCCCACCAGAATTGAGTTCCCTGACTAGTGACGACATGGTGTTGGTGATGGAGTCAGCAGCAATGAGCAGGTCATTCCTCAGATTTCTTCGCGGACCTTTTAAGGCAAAAGAAGAATAATAATAAGAAGTTACCACGCACGGACTAGGACGGATTAGCAGAATGGGCTAAAGGCGCTGCAGCCCCAGACCGCACCACCAGGGGGGGCCTCAGGTTGCTGATGAAGGTATTATAATAAGTGGAAGTCTACTTATAATAATTTCACTTTAATTTTAAGCTTTTCTTAAAGGCAGAAAGAATCTATTCCACTATATGACGATATACATTCTTCACCTTGAGCAAAGGCCTCTTGGACGTCCCCTCCCACGCCCATGAGTGAGTCCTGAGGTGTGTGGGTGGGGGTCGTGCAGGTGGAGTCAGAGTGGATCGGTGTAGGTATTGACCGGCTGATGGTGTGACTTGGGGAAGAGCGGGGAGAGCCGGTGCCCTGAGTCTGCAACACACAAGGACAAGGAGTTTCTATTTCTAGACAAAAACAAAGTTTGTTTTCCATCTATGAAAGCAGCAACATGAAATTTGTTTACCGCAGAAAAAAAAAATCTATATGTCTAAAAGGAAAAAGGAAAGAAAAGGTTTTAAGAGGAGTAAAAATTTAAGTGACTTCATGGCGGTTCAAGATGGATGCCCTCTAATGGACATTATGGGTAATTTCTCAAGTTTTCTCATCTGTAAAGTGCAGTGTTTGCTTTACATTAGCTGAAGTGATCAGCCGCAGCTGGGAGAAATTGTATTACAAGGTACATTCATCATCTGGCCATATTGCCCACCACCTGCATCAGTGTGAGGAGCTACACTCCAGCCCATGTAGTATTATATAAACATGCAAACACAGAAAAAAACAGCAGTTTAACTGATTCTGTACAACCACATTTTTGCCTGCGGGAAACAGAGTGTGTCTTTGTGCGGTAATGACGAAGGCGACTTGATTTGTATGTGACTACAGTGCAGCGAGCGTGATGAAAGACACGTCTTCACTACCTTGAGAAGCATCATTAGCTGCTCCAGCTGCACCATGAGTTCCCTGCGACTCTCCTGCAGACTAGACATTCTTTGTTCCAGCTCATCTTTGCGTTGCCTAACAGAGGAAACAAGGTGTACAGGGTGATGATGTTGTAATGTCATGTCAGCGGGTAAAAAATGGAGAAGTAAGAGGCGTTGTGCCCATCTGTGGTGTCGAAACTCCTGACGTTTATTTGCTTCGTGCAAAAAAATGCACAAAGTGTGAATTCTACTGCATTGATAACATTTAAAACATGAACATTAGAACGGAAATCAAACTCCCTGTCACTGTGACATTGTGATCCACACCACTGCACATAATGAAACGTGAACTTTACATTTAACCCATCACCAAAGTGAACAGTGGGCAGCTTTGAGCGCCCAGGGCGCTGTGGGCACCGTGTCATGCTCAGTGTACCTCAGTGGTTACCCTGGCAACTGGTGGATTCAAACATGGAACCTTCTGGACCCAAGTCCGGTTCCTTAACCACTAAGCCACCACTGCTCCATTACAAAATTAGTATGAAATAAACCAGGTTAACCATGTATTGTTTTTAATTTTAATTTTGGGTCAGAATCTGGGTCAGAATTTTGTCCACGGCCCTGTTTCAAAAACTTCTCCATCACTGACACTTGCTGGTATGGTCACTGTTGCGCAGCAATAACACTATTTTACAGGCATTCAAAAATCTCTGCTGCCACCTGCTGGGTTAGAATAGTATTACATTATAAACTGCACTTTATTACCACCGCCTAATTCCTAATCCTGTCCATCCTTTTCTGTCCTAAAGAGAATCTTTAGGATCTATCTATCTTTAAAACTATAACTATAAAATACACTAATGTTGTATATTTCTGTCATGTTATTAGACACAGTTGTGCTGCATGATGATTACCTGAGAAGACGGAGCTCAGCCAGCAGAGTTGGATTCTGCTGAGCTTTTTCAGGAGGTGGTTGTGACGCCTCCTCATGCTGGAGGCGCAGTCGCTGAATTTCCTGCAGAATTTCTCTGAAAAGAGAGACAATCGTATATCAAACAAACAGTATACAGCTGCGGTGGACAAATCTCACGGGCCAAGGTGGGTCCAAAAAATTTGATTTTGGGGCCAGGTCAGGAGGAGCATTTACTCTCTGAATTTTTATGAGCAATGTTTGGGAATATAATAAACCAACAGTATAGAAGGATAATAAATAAAGTGCTATCCTTGTTTTTTCTATTTCCTGAGAGACTGAAAACAAAACCAGTGACTTTCAGCTGATGACGCAACTGACTGTAGGTAATCCATGTGCCTTCAGATCAGTATTTATTTCTGTCTCGGCGTTCCTCTCTGGAGACAAAGACCAAAGGGGTGAACAGTCTGAGAAAGCCAGTCATCCCTAACCTGTTTTTGCTCTCCAGCTCAGCGATGAGCTGCCTCTGCTGTTTGTTGGCATCCAGAGAACAGGGCAGGTCTTTGGGGACGCGCTGCTGTTGAGCCTGTTGGTGAAACCAAGCAAGGGACAAAACACATGAGCCGACGGAACCTCAGGATGATGTCACCTGCTCCCTGCCTTCACATCTCACAGATGGGAAACATAAAGGTCGAGCCACTGATCATCCATCAGGACCTCTTAAAAGTGACAGCAGGCAGAAGAAGAGTGACCGCTGCTCTGTGACACACAGATCACAGACAGGCTTTTTCTTCTGTCCTGGAACCTGATAAACGCCAAGGTATTATTGGATGTCTGGTATAGTTTAGATATATAATCTCACCGCAGCATCAGCAGCCAGTCTAGCAGCATAGCGGGCAATGAGGCTGTGCTCTTCATCTTGATGGTTACTGCTCTCGAGCAAGCTGATCAAGAGGAAAATAGAGATGGGAGTCACAACATGACACAGTTAATGACACAGAGCAGAAGAAAAGTTAAATATGCAGCAAAGAAGCAAGAGGAAGTCAGAGCTGATTTGGGAGAAAAAACACTATTTTAATAATCATTACAACAAATGTAGCAGTGGTTTTAAAGGGATGAGATGGTTATATTAATGCAGTTAAACCTAATACAAGAATGTACAGTAATATGTTTAGAATTTATACAGTAGGGGGCGCCGTTTCATCCTTTTGGAACTCTGGAAAATGAGTTTTATTCGGTGAAAGCAGCCAACAGCATGCATCATTAGTAGGGCCAGACACACAGAGTAAGTAGGTGAAGGACTAGAAAGTTCTGCGTCACAGCACACAGGTCTCCACACCCACTGACCATGTGTTGGGGTTGTTTTGGAGCAGTGTGACATAGAGGCCAATCAGAACATGTTCGTCTGCAAGTCTATCTGCAACATCAAGGTTGTAGTTCAACCTGAAACAGTGCAGGGAGGGTTTTTATCAAACAGGAAAAAAATGTTACACAGATAGAACAGAGTGAGAAAGAGAGACGGGGAGAGAGAGACGGGGAGAGTAGAGAGACAACAGAAACCAAAGAGATCAGGATGAGGACAGATCAGCTAAAATGCAGCCTTTCATGGCTGACTAGACAGAGACAAGGCCATATTATGTTTGGGCGAGCCGGTGCAGATGAAGGCCAACGTCAAAGAATAAAGACTGTGTTCATGAACTGTATGAGCTGCATGCGCTGGTGAAGTTCCAACCAGTAGCGATCACTGTGTCCTGTTATTAAAATGGTCTAAAGTGGATATTTCTGTAGGTCAAACATATGAAACATGCAGAGTTGATTTATTGAAAAAAAAAAAAAAAAACATGTGTTCTACAGGTGGTTCTACTGCAGTAGTGTCACAGCAGGGGTCAATGACCCTTTGGGTATTTTTTACTTCATTGAATCTGCCCTACTTAAAATGTTTAGAGACCCCTGCTGGCCTAAACTAATAGCAGGTGATTTTTACGATGCTCATTTCATCTCACTTAACTAAATCCTTCCCTCTGGTATAACAAATAAGGGTCTCTCTACAAGACCACCAGTTTTAATAACACTTTCCTCAAGACAAATTAGCACTCGCTGCTTTATATCCTGGAATTATTATCTATATTAGTTCACCCGTGCACAAGAGCAGGCATGGGCAAACTTTCTGACTCAGAAAGGAGGACACAGGGCCGTGTTAACGTGAAATAAGATAAAGGACGTGTAAAAGTCATGGCTAAAATGTTAAAATGCCTGTTAAAACACAGGCATTGCAAAGAAATGGCAGAAGTATCACGACAAAACAAACTGATTATCACATTTTGCCGGCTGGGATACAAAGCTAAACGGGCCACATCCGGACCCCGTGCCTTACTTTGCCCACGCCTGCACTAGAGAGACAATAAAGGCACAGTCAAATGCACCTCAACACACCTGTGTTACTTACCCTCTCCCTTTCAACAGATGCGGAGCTGCCCCAGACAAGGGCTTTCTTTGCTCAACATCATTATTCTTGCTGTAAGGCAAGCCATTTATATTCAGTGCCACAAAACCACAAAAAAGCGTTGGGAAAACACACACACAGGAACGATAAAAGAAAATAGAGAAACTGTGGGTCAAAGCGTGGTTCTACAGAGCGCAGGCCTTCAGGGACTGTGGCCGACTGAAAAGATCTGTTGTCAAATCCAGGGCATCTATTGTCTCTGCTTTTGTGTTCACTCACTTTTTGGTGGAGTAAGGGTTCCCTGATGTCGGCATGGAGTGGGAGAAAGAGTAGTCGTTAGGGACGGTCACTGGTCTGGGAGGCCTGCAGAGAAACACACAGAGTGACCCTTAATATGACACTTTATGGCCACTGAACATGACTGAAACGTCAAGAGTTGATGCAAAAATGAAGTTAAATGTTAATGAGTGATGGTCAGAGATGGGTCCCATCAACGTTTGAATTGTTCCAATAACTAATTTATGTGTATTAATGTATTTAATATTATATACTTGGTGGCGCTTTGTCACGACTGTCAGTTGCTGTAGGTTTTGCTGCTGCCTTCACTTAAAAGAGGGAAGATTTCTAATTTTTTTATCTAAGCTTAAAAGTCAGCAGTTTGACACCCATCCCTACCAGAGATCTAGTCAATGACTGAAACATGCAATGACCTAAGGGGACAAGACTGGGTCAAAAAACAGAGGAAGTGATGCACCATACCAAAATAGATGCTTTACAGTAGGTGGCAGTGATGAGCACAATGAGTGATGGTGCCACAAAGAATGTAGATGAATTTGCAAATGTTAAAGAGTAGAAAAACCAAAACTCACCATGTATCTCTATTTTGAGCAAGATAAAAAAAACAGGAGAAGGGATTTAGACCAACGTCAGAGACAAAAATGACAAATCTGTTTAGGTTCTCAGTCGTCCAGACCACGTCCAGGGCGACTGGACACAACTATGTCAACTATTTTGCATAAAAACCTACACTTTCTGAGGAAACAGTGCATTTCATTCATGCAATCATCTGTATTCACTTATTGGGTCAGCAGTCTCCACGACTGCCACCCAAATGACACCATACTTTGAGCCTTCTTACAGGTGCTGAGGTGATGGTTCTAATGCTGTTCATGCTCCAAGTCTTACTGTTCAATCACCACTGTCCTCCCAGTGCATTTCAATGTTCAGTGTAGTATTAAAACCTAATAGGGAAACTGAGGCCCGGGGGCCAGATGGGGTCCGTTTGGTTTTTTAATCCGGCCCACCATCTTATACTATTTATTGATATTATTATTATTATTCTACTGTCTTTTCCCTACAAAGCCCTAATTTTCCCAGTAATTAGTGCAGTAGTTTACTCATAATTTATCTTAGTTTACACAAATACTTTTTCTGATCCTGACCCAGCCCAAAAATACCATAACAATGTAAGGTAATTAGAAATAAATACATATACAAATGTCATGTAAATATCAGGATGATGCTCAAAAGTAAAAATAATAAAGCCTACATGTGCACATTATGGAAGAACAGCAGCTAAATGTTTTGATTTGTGTCTGTTTATCAGCAGGTGCAGTTCTTTGTCTCTGTCTTTTATACAGAAAAACACAAATGTGCAGATCACTCTCCTTCCCGAGGCTATAATTCATCCTCATTGATCAGTGGAAACAAATACACTTTAGACTGAAGAGGAGCCGCGGGATAAACACCAGCTGAGACTGACTGTGTCAAGACGTTAGGGAGGATTGACCGCAGCGTGGATGAACTTACACAATATGAGCCAGGTTGAAAGGTTCCTCTGGAGTTTCCAGAAACATGGGGTGAAGAGGCTCTCCACTGGTTGCACAGCTCAGCGACTTACTGAGCGCGCGGGATAACTTCTTAGCAGGGGATTTCTGGGGGAAACAAAGCAGTGAAGCAGTGATTTTTTTTGCTTAAGGTGACACGTGACCACGTGGTAGCGTTCAACGCAGGTGACAGCGTTCAACGCTCGCCATTCTCTACGGCGTGGTGAATAGAATAGCCACGATGACTGGCCGCTGCTGACACACCTCCCCCTCTGCCCGCCCCTTTTTCTTCCTTTTTCTCCCCATCTCTCCTCCCCCTCCTCTTACCCATGACGTGTACTCCTTCATTTGGTGCTGGTTGCTATGGGAACCACTGGCATGCCCCCTCCAGAAGCAGTCCTGACAGAGCTGGTAATTATGACATTGCTGGCAGCGGTAACGGAAGCCCATCATACTCTCAGTATGGCAGTAGGAGCATTCGACCGGGTGAAAGACTGCAGGGAGGAGAGGATGGGTCAGAGACACAACCATACACACTCTCTCACACACACTCGCTGAGTGACAAACACACATGGTTTTGCATCTATAAATAATATAAACGTGAATCTTGAAAGTATATTTTTTTTAACTGGTGAACCGTAACTTAAAAGGTTGGTGATATTTTGAGCAACGTTGTATTTTGCATGTTTTTACTATAAACGGCCATGGAAAAAATGTTACAACATCCTTGATTTCCTAAATTTCTTGGTTGTTTTAATGCCTGGTGCCACCAAAGGAATATTACCTGGAGATACAATGAACATGAATGCATGGAATTCCTAAAAGCACTGTTTATGGTCATGATAATGCCATAGCTATTGATGTATCAAGATGAACTAGTTTTGTTGTTGTCATATATTCGTGCAGACAAATGTCACTTTTGATGCCTGGCATTATAAAGAAACAAGAATTAGAAGAAAACAGCAGGGTGGACAGGGGACATTTTTCCATGACTGGCATGTGATTCTATTATTTAACACCTATGAAGACAAGGAAACCGTCCAACAAATGCAATGCAATGTTTCTATACAGATCAGTCCATGCACTGAGCAGACATCCTTCAGTCTCCTCCCACAGCTGATGTCATTCTCCTGCACCACAGCTGAGCCATTAGCACTCGTGATAAAAACCTAGGCAGCAACGAACACAACCTGCTTTCCTTGAAGTTGCAATTTAAATGTTGGAGCCAGATTACAACACAGAATGTGCAGAAGATTTATCAGAAAAGGTAAAAAGGCGGACACTGTGATAACATGGACAAACACTCAGATTGGAAGTTTTTGCAAGCAGTGTAGCTGAAATCTGGGGAAACTACCGAGGTCCGAGGGCCGGATGGACATTTTTTAACTTTTAATCTGACAATTTTAAACATGAAACTTTGTTCCTGAACAGAAAGTGTATTTGAAAATAGTGGTTTCATCCCAGTTTGAAAAATCAAACATCGCCTACAATAATCTTCACAGGAATTTATCTTTCTTTAATTTTCTATCTCTATCCTCAATTGGTTCAGGAGACGAATGACTTTGATTATGGCCTACACAGGATACATGTAAGAGTTTCTATTTGGAAAGAAAACAAATATATGTTTCATGTTTTAATTTCTGTTCCAAGTAAAATTCCAAAACTTTCCTGTTTTCGTTCCTTGAAATGGTTTGATGCCTTGTTAGAAACACGTGACAGAAAAGACAGTGAGTGTGAACAGGTGACAAAGTTACTCCAGCTCATGTGGAGGTGGAGTGTGACGTGCGTGAATGCACCACCAACCCCCTCTCATGCGCGGCGTGTGTTGTGCATTAGTGTCATTATGGTTTGGTGTCTGTCTGAGTGAACACAGTGACTCAAGTTTGTCATGAACTTCACATCCGTCCCTCAGCACCGATGCTGCCCTCTAGATGTTCATAAATATCTCACCGTTCTCCACGTTGGCGAGCCGATGCATGAGCGGCAACCACACCAGACACTGAGGGGGCGGGTCTGACATCAACGTATCCAGGAATGTGTTGAGCGAGACCTTTTTCTGTTGACACACACACACACACACACACACACACAGTGGAGGTTCACCCACACGGAACAATCACGCATCTGCTTCAACGCCGTGACGCAGGGAGCCCTCACCTGTTGTGCGAAGCAGCCTCTCGCCGCCTGTTCCGTGTAACTGAAGGACGGCCCCTCGAAGACGACCATGGGTAATTTCAGGACCTCCCTCAAAAATTGGTCAAACTGTGACTGTGCCATTATTCCAGCAGAATCGGAAATCTGGGAAAAAATATCTGGAAACAACACAGAGGGAGATTATGCAAATGAATCAAACTAATTGCCCACCCAGTCAGCTAATTACAGCGTTACACAATACAATTATCCCAGTTATTTGTGAAAACAAATCAAAGTAAAGCTGTTATTCAAACAAGACGTGATAACACACCCTCAGAAGGCTCCGCCGCTCTCCTTACACGCTGTTTCTGCAACTTTAAATTACCAGATTTTGTCATAAATCTCAAACAGTGACTAATGACTTCTTAATTTTTGGGCCAGTAGACTGAAGAAGAGAAACATACGGAGAAAAGCAACATAGGACTAGAGGTTTAAATAGCTGTACGCTGCTGAGATGAGCAGAAACGGAGCCAACTTTATAAGGACACGGGGCTGATTAATCACAGGAGGAAGTGTTGATTTTCAATTTAATTTTTCACTACTTAAAAACCAATATAAGGTTCATGCCGGTGCTGCTTACATCTTAATTTGTCCAGGATTTTCCCTCCACAGATGGTTGCCAGGGCCATCTTCACGACAAAGACAGATATCTTGCCATGACTGTCCCTAAAAGATGCAAAATTTGCTTTATTTACTAATTTAATAGAATAATTATTTGTGAAAAAAGAAACCAAGATCCTCATTGGTTACTCACGGGTCATAGGCTGCTAACAGGAAGTTGAGCAGCAGGCTGATGGACTGGTCTATGTTGATCTGGTGGGTGGTTGGCATGCGTTTGTTCAGCTGGTAAAAAATGGTGGAGACCACCATCTCCAGACGAGCCACAGAGAGCTCAGTGTTGAGGTCCATGGTGTTGAGCCCGTTCTCCCGGAAAGCCTCGATGACATTCCAGATGTCCACCAAATGCACTGTAGAGGCATGAGAGAGGAAAGACATGAACATGAACATGAAGAACAGGGGAAACAGAAGCGTGTGGACAGTTTAGAAGGAAACAATACTTACAGTTGCATTTCTTCTGCACAAATCTGAGTTTACAGGCCGTTCTGTACGTGGATAATCGTATAGAATCCAGGTCCTGAGCCCCTGAGGGAACAGTTCACATTATGACCCAAGGTGAAGAGAATAATTGACACATTCTTCTTCTTCATCTACTGATCTGCTACCAGATCACATGGGCAGCAGTCTCCTCCACTGCCACCCAAATCACACTGCACCATAGTGTGAACCACCGCCTAGTGTGAAGGCCACCACGGCAGCCCATTATAAACATAGTATATCCCCCCAAAAAAATGATAAATATTCATATGGTGTGTTTATAAGCTAATATTTTAAATATAAATGTGATTATAGAATTTGGTTTGGCTTATATGATTTTTCTAAAAAAATAAAAACAATTATATAATGTCCCATTTCAATCACGCTGACATGATTTCTCGACTGAACCTGTTCTGAACCAGGGAGGAAAGTGTGTGGCTGTGATATGTTTGCCAATAAAACTTTGTCACAATAAACTCCCTTTCTATACGAGATGCATTTACGTGTCAACGCCTTCATGGACCAGTAAACTGCAGAGTTGTCGGCAACAATTTTCTCAGGTCAATAAGTTGTTTAGAGTGAGTTTTATAAGAGTGAAAAGGAACTCTAAATCCTGCCATGCACACTGCAGGGGGGGAAAAAATTCAATTTGTAGAGAGCAAATAATATCTTTTCTGCACAATTATGGATTTTAAAACACACATTGTAACTATGGCAATTAGATATTTGCAATATGTAAATCAAACGAATCAATCAAATTAGTGTTTTAAATACAATTATCTATTAAATTGATTAATAAGTGTCTTGAAAACCTGGGACGTCCCTGATGGCATTACAGGGCAGTGAGTGCACGGATGAAAACGCAATAATCTCCCCAAAAAACTGAAGCTCTGGAGAAACAGAACTGTATTTTATGTTGTATAAAGTGTAAAAAGTGAATGTGCTCCAATCACAGGTCCGTCAGTCTGTGTTTAAAAAGCATTTGTTCGACATAAGGAAAGAAAAATTGCCTTCAGTGAAAGTTACAGGGAGATATTTGCCATTTTTACGGCCAGTGTGTAAAATAGCTGGGTATAAATCACGGGGCGTCGTGTCCTGGAACACTTACTCATCTCCACAAACAGTTGCCTTCTATCTGCCATGTTGTCGCCTCTCTGCCCGTGGTCTTCTATCATTCTGCTCAGGGAGAGAGAAGAACAGTCAAAGAACATGTGCTGCAATTACATTCCATGTACAGAATAATGGTCAATCATTGAAAACATGCTGCTTCTCTTCTCCAGGTGAATGTTCTTCTCCAATAAGTGTTGTTGAAAAGATACGGTGATAATAATTCCAAACATTATCCACACAGAGTGAAAAATGAAGACAGAAGATGCAGGTGCACACATTAAGCACAAGATCTTCCATCAGTTTGTATTTCAGATGAAGCATGACTTCAACTCAGACATGGACAACCTAAGGCCCGAGGACCAGATACAGCCCGTTTAACTTTGTAATGTGGTCCCGGCAAACTACTCAAAATTGCATTATTGGTTTGTTCCGTGATTATATTTCTGCCTTTTCCCTACGATGGCCACATTTCCCTTATAGATGCCATTTTTGCTGTTATACGTGACTTTTATTAGTATTGCATGACTATGTATGATGAATAAGAGATCCAATCCAAATTGTCATTTTAATTCAGTACACTACAACTACATTATTATTACACACAAACAAAGTAATTATTTATATTTGCCATTTCTTGTGTTTAGATGGGAAGACATTCTGAGTGTCCTATGAGACAGAAGTCTCAATACAACGTCAAGAAATTTGGAGCCAGAATTAATACTCATAAAATATACAGTACATACACATATGCCTATTGTTGTTAGCATTGTTAAACAGCTGACAAGGATAATAGAATGTTCCAGGAATGTTATTTTTTGTTCTAACCAGTTTTGGAAAGGCACCTTTAGGGTGTAACTGAAAACCAGAAATGTTAAAATACCAGCTATCAGACTGGTAGAGTTCGTTATATTGTCTGACCTAACTACAGCTTTAGTGCGTTATACCAGGGAAGTTCCATCAAAATCCAATGTGATTCAGTCCAATCCAATTCAACTCAGTTTAATTCTATTCAGTCCGATTCAATTCAATTCAATTCAATTCAATTCAATTCAATTCAATTCAATTCAATTCAATTCAATTCAATTCAATTCAATTCAATCCAGTTCAGATCAAATCCATTCTACCAATCACCTTATTTCCAAAGGCAAATGTAGCCACACTGTGGTTTTTAAAAGGTTGTACAAATCCAACATCACAGTTTCCAAAGCAGACAATTTCATCCTGCAGCTCCTGGTTGTGTTGCCATCAGTGGACATTGGACGATTGCTATTTGATGGAAGAGGCAGATATAGAGGCTACACAGTGCAGTCAGTCAGAACAACCAGGCCTACCACGACCTACTGTGCCCATCGGGGGAATCAATGGGCCATTTGGTCCACGTAGCAGGTTAATTTAGCCCTGGGGGGGTTGGACGTAAGAAAGCAAAAGGACAAGGCAGAACAGCAGAGAATGCTCACACTATGCCTCGTTGCACAATGTCCAAGGCAATCTAATACACCTAGTCATGTGGTTTGTTGCCATGGCAGCAAAGAACCCAGCCACTCTGTTCGTAAAAACATAGCACCACACACACACACACACACACACACACACACACACACACCTTTCACTGCAGACAAAGTTTCGTTCACAAACAACGTAGGAGTTAGTTTGTGCTCTAGTTAATATCTTCTGTGATGGCGCTCAGTGGGATGAGAGTTAAAACTCAGTGGCACGTCTTGGGCGAGTGGCTTGAAAAGCACTTTTTTCTGTGAAACACTCATTCAGGCGTGTTATTTCAAATTACTCTGACAGTAATTGGCAGACATGAATTTTATGGTGCAGTTGCCCGTGGTGCAGAAATTAGAATTATCCTCATGTTGAAGTGAAAATAACTGAAGAAACTTTCCTTGTTGCTACTTTTCTCCAATTTTCCCCGTTTCAGTTTTTCAAGTTTGTTGTCATGCATTTAGATACTGAGCTGAACTGAAGCTCAATCGTCAAGGACATAAATGAACATAAATATACAGTTAGCTATGGAAAATTCCTGCAAAATGAGGCATACAGGTGGAAAAATAAGCTTAAATTTACTTTTTTTCAGAATTAGAATTACCCAACAAAACAACTAAAAGAATAATAATCCCAAGCAGACAATGTATTTTTTTATCCGCACGACATTATGTGATTATAATAATGTCACAATGAAAAATCCAGGTCGTTTAAAGAGGCTCAAGACGTAAGAGAAATGCAATAAAAACAACAGTAATAATAAATAGGTGTTCCATTCTTGGCTCAATGATAAATGGAACTGTAACTGTAAATTAAAGACAGTTCACAGTCCACTATGTCATGAATATATGTCATATCTCTACAGATTAGGATCAACTTTCTTCTCCACTTCTTCATTACCTTGGAGGTGACCTGCTCTAGTCAGAGCAGCACACAATCGACCACAGATATTCAAGCTGGATGGTCTGCGTGTCATACCTTTCATGAAGCCCCATGGCTGAACTCCCGTTGCCTTATCCAGCTGAGTTTGTTCTCCTGTTAGCAACAAGCCTATTTCTATCAAGAAAACATTAAAACAAAAGTATCTCCAAAGCCGGAGCCCGACTGATGAAATCTGAAATTAGAAACTGTCAGCGAGGATACAGCCCGCGCTGCCTCTATCTTTAACTACAAATGAGACGGCTCCACATTCTTCAAGAGCTTTACTGGCTCTCCAGTTGCTGACCCCAAACCTCAGTGCTGGCATGAGCCCAGCAAACATTAGTCTTTCCCTGTAGCACTTTGGCATTAACAACATTTAATAAATAACTACCCCCCTAAAAGAGCAACTCTCTGTTTACAGTACCACTAACTTTGCAGAGGAACTTTCACAGAAATGACTCACTCACTCACTCACTCACTCAGAGTCTTTGGACTCAGATGTCTGCCGCAAAACAGATCTTCACTCCTCAGTTTTTTTTTTCTTATTTTGTAGTAAAGCTGCATAAATTCATTGCATGTCGTGTTTTGTGTGCAGCAACACACTGTCAGAAACACAAACCTGTGTTTGTCTGGCTCAGTGCAGGACACAGCAGCTGTTGCCACTGATTGGGCCAGAGTTATTTTTACATCATCAGACTGTAAACGACACAGACGTCCAAATATCCCTGACCAAAAGATG
Organism: Paraplagusia blochii; assembly: GCA_016785265.1. Classification (NCBI taxonomy): domain Eukaryota; kingdom Metazoa; phylum Chordata; class Actinopteri; order Pleuronectiformes; family Cynoglossidae; genus Paraplagusia; species Paraplagusia blochii. The sequence continues at coordinate 125,665 of JAFBJS010010460.1, read as the reverse complement.
CATCACTCATTTTAAAGGAACTCTCGCCGTTAAGTGTTGAAGTACAAGAAATCTGCAGATACAGAACTCCTCTGTCCTTCCTGTCTGGTACCAGCTGCTGATGTCCGAGACAGGGCCCTGCGCTCTGTGTCGCCTGCTGATGACAGTCACCATGGTTTCTGACAGAAAAAGGCCAAACCTTTAGGTCCCTGATGTTTAACAGGAGCACACCTACAGATTTGAACTTCACTCAATGCTGTTTTCCTGTGAATTACACTGTTTATGTCCTCAGACATGTTTGTCTGTTTGTTATTCTGTCCATCCATGAGTGACAACGATCACATTTGAAGACAGATTTTGTGAAATTTGGTACAAGTTCATGTTATGGTCATTGGGAAAGACTTGAAACTGTCTCTTATACACATCTAGATGTGTATAAGAGACAGTTACAAGGTTGTTTGAAGCGCTTTAAATATAGAATCGGAACTTTGTGATCATTCAACATCACCACACACAGCAATAATAACTAATCTACTGATACTAAGATTAACCCATCTATCTACTACTAACCTAGTCACATCCACTGATCGCTGTTCAGGCCTTACATTTTCAAACTTTACTCATGTTTGTATCCATCGTATTGTCTTAATATTTTATTATTTTTGTATTTATCTTTGGCTTGGTGCTTTACAGTTGCTGTTGGATAAATAAAAATCTATTTATCCTTCATTTATGAGCATTAGGTCTGTATAGAATTGGTTACAATTGTGTAGATTTAACCAACTGGCCAAAAAAGACAATTTCTAGACCACACAATGGAACAAGTGCAACTCTAACCTGCACCTGATGTGACTTTGTCCTGTTTTTACACATGATCTACAGCTGCAAATAGACACAAATAACAATTCATTGTGTAATTCTTCAAGCCTAAATATGAAAACAATACAGTTATTTGTATTTTTAAATAAATACTTATAAATGAATCCAAAATATCACATAAAGGTATTTTTCTCTAAAATATCTTTATTGCTAGCAGATAAAATGATATTTCTTATGTGATAACCAGAGTCCAGCACTGTTGTTATCCATATACTCTGATAAACAATGACGATAGTACTATCAGTAGTAATCAGTCGACTGACAAAGGCTGTCATCCTACTGACACCTGTATGGTCGACACACACAAGATCTTCTCCTTCCACCAATCGTCCCCCATATAAAACAACACCATCCTTTCATTACACTGTCGCCGCCGTAACTTGAAGGGTAAACTCAGTGACAAAGTAGCTTCAGATCTCTGCAGCCTGTGTCGTAGCAGCAGCAGCAGCAGCAGCAGCAGTGCACTTGTACAGGACTTACCAGAATTTATATCGAGGCATGTTTTCATGCACCATCACTGTTTCCTCTTCCCAGAAGTCGGACTCCCGCTGCCGTGTCTCCTCCGTGCCTCCCTCAAGGCTTCTTAGGTCTGAGGTCCCGCCGCATCCGAGCTGCACGGAGTCTTCTGCGGAAAAACTGGACGGCGTTGTGTGGAAATGTTCAGCAGCAGCAGCAGCAGCAGCAGCGGTAGCAGCAGCAGCAGTGGCTGAGATCAGAAACACAGGCACCACTCACCTCCAGTGTGTGGCCTTCACGATGACGTAATGCGGGATCTCTCCGCTGACGTCACCGTGGCCCGACTGCAAAACGTCTCCTGAAAGTAAATAAATAAATATATGCATTTTTGTGACGTCATCTCAGTCAGCCGCGTCGGCATCGTGTCAACCATAACAGTAATAGGATGAGAGTATTACTATAATCGATTATATAGTATTACATTTGTTATTAAGTTATTATATTATAATTTTATATATTTTTTGAATGCTGTTAATAACTTGGTCCACATAAAATCAAGACTTAGGAAAAAAATATATAATATATTTTTACTCTTTCTCTTAGAAACAAATCCAATATTTTAAGACATGTTTTAAGACATGTTTTTTTCTTTTTTATTTACATTATTTTTAATTACAGTATTTTTACATTTTTACATGTGAATTGCATCATCAACTGTGACAGAGACCTGTTGCCCTGAGGGAAACATCATGACCTAATGACTTGTACGGTGACCTTGAAGGCGCCTTTAAATAATTATTACTGCATCATTTATATTCAAGTAATATGAATATTTATACCAGACCTGATATGCTTCACCAATCTCACAGAATTTCTATGGTTTTGTAGATTTAAGTCTAGAGATTCAGGACACTGGAGATATTGTGAGCCATTGTTCAGTCTTATCAGTTACATCGGCTTCACAGACCTGTGGAAACCTATGTTTTCTCCAACAGCCTATAGATTACACTAGAGACAAAGCAATGGGTGAGAAACAATACATCAGACACATGGACCAACCACATGTTTCTGCACAGACCAGTCACACCCCTTCAAACAAAGGCAACAATCGTCTTGCTTGGAGACCCCAGAGACCCTATCACTGACCATGAAGTCAGTGGTGTATTTGAATTTATCTACGTCCAGGTATCAAGTTAAGCTATTTGCTCGAGGCCCTGGCCACTAGGGGGCTCCAGCCAAAACAGGGTTTTAATGCATTCTGTCATAAACTGGGGACCCCTACAATATTTAGCTTGGAGGCCCAAGAGATCGTAGCTCCGGCCCTGAAGTCAGTTGTCCATTTGAACTGGTTTTTGTCCAATGAAGTCATTAGCTGAGCTTACTCTGTGTCTATTGTTATTTTTAAAAATTGTTTGCTCCCCATGTTGATTTTGTATAATTATTTTAATCTACTGATAGCTTTCTATACAATATTTTTATATTTATAAATCTTGATACATGTAAAAATATATGTATTAATTAATAGAAATATAAATCAGTATAGATATTTATTCTGTTGATTTATTTTTTCTAAAATCTTATTTTTAAATACAATATTTTCATTTTTTTCAGTAAAAATATTTTTAATATTTTTTTTTAAATTGGCGCGCTTAAAAACACAAATGTTCTAGAACATTCCATAGGTTCAAACACATTCACTGTCATCCCTAAAATGGTTAGTTTTTCATTTTTTTTTATCATTCATCTTCAACAGTTACTGTGTTTTTGCACAGACGCTGTTACGCCTGAACAGTCCGTGGTGTTCCTGAACGCAACTCACTCACTCGGAGCACGGCCCCCTGTTGCTTAGCGACCGGCACTTGAGATTGACAGAAACTTTACTGGACCACTTCTGAAGACACTTTTCAAAACAAAACAACGTTTGACACCGAGACAAAGACCCCACACCGATGCACCGGGACTGTGGAGACCAGAGGAGGCAAAGAAACGGCCAGAGTGAGGCCTGGAGGCCATTTTCTCCAAGACCGCTTTCACTTTCTACGGTGACGACACGGTTCACGGTTTTATCCTTGAGTTCTGACTAAATTCCAACGATGCCCGATGTGGAACCTCTCAGATATCCTTCCAGAGAAGGACCAGCGAGTCAAACAGGTAAGAGGAATAAAAAAAAAATAAGGCAATTATTGCTGTTAAAAAAATACATTAAAATCAGAACATTGTATCGGAAATCTACGAACTATGTTCACCGAATAGTGAAGAATCTTTGTTTCAACAAATACAAAAAAAAACTCAGAAAAAAGCATCTGAAACCTACAATAAGTAAATACAATCAATTGTAAACTATCAACAATGTCATTAAAAAATAGAAAAATAATAATATTAATTAAAAAACAAGTATAATATATTTGACAAAATGATATTGTAATGAAAAATACAACAAATACCAACACACTATTCATCTGACTGGATGTGAAATGATATTTGAGGTAGTTTTATGTTTATGGAAAAGTACTAGGTAATGTTTTTGTTTTATAAGAAGTTATTAACGTCTTTTATGATAGTGTGAATGTGGTTGTTAAAATAATAATGTTTCCACTGCAGGAAAACTGTGATGCTGTAGTCATGTAACTCTAATCTCTAATACCTGAGGCCCACTGAGTGCTGATTGGCTCTCAGACTCACATGGCTTCTCTCCAATACACCCTGCCATTATATAGGGCTAATTCATTCCACTGCTGACAGACTCCCTTACACCTTGTTGCCCCACCTGGTTCTCACCTGGTGTGTATTATTCATCCCAACTTCTCAGCAACATAGTTTCCAACCAGTCGTTTTTTTCCCTTTAACTTTTCCTCTTGCTGCTGCAAAGCTTTATTAGACAAAGTCTGGGCCAGAACTTTGCTAAAATGTTGGGTTTAAGTCAGTGTTTACAATAAGAAATGATTTATTTTGCTCCAAGTGTAACAGCACTGCTTCATTGTGCGTTGCTGTGCACAATAGACAGCGAGCTGAGCTGAAGGATCTTATCAGCTTCCCTTTCTCTTCATGTGATGCTGCTGATAAGACCAGGACAGAATACCACTCTTTATGCATGTCAATAGGACTGCAGCCTTTATCAACGTAAACCTGTTTGCAGACCTGAGATTAAAAAAGTGCAATAAACTAATCACCTTAAGGTAGGAAATGCATGGAGGCTAAAAAGAAAACAAGAAAAAAAGAAAAATGCTCTTTATGTTGCAATACTTTGTTAAAAATGTTGGTGTTTTAACAAAAACATTATGCAGAAATAATTTCATCAGGGTAATTGAGATGACAGTGTTATGTTTTTATCATTTTTCCCTCTTTATTGGGGGAGGAAAATAGATCCAGTAGGTGGCAGTAATGCAGCTCAAAAGATGCCAAAGAGAGGGTGGGATTAGTCCACTATGGTAAACTGTGAACAGGATTTAAATTATTAAATTATATTATAACCTTTAATGCAAGTGTGTGTCAGACAATAATCATAAGGTTTTCAGGAAGATAGATGTTCCACCAAACATGTTTGTTAGGGTAGAATTTGAGGAGCAGAGCTCAGCAGATCAGCTCCAACCCAATAAACCCTGATGAATATTTTACAACCTTTAAATTGATGTATTAGTTACCGTAGTACAGTACTTACAGTATCCATGTCAAAGCAGGGCTGCTCCTTGAAAGCAGACATACTGGAGGTTCCTAAGATACATGATTATAGAAGATTTAAGACAATTAGAAACATGGTTAAGTAGGTTTTATAACTGAAATGTGTCTGAAATCTGTACAACCTGTGCTGTTTCTTGCACCTAAGAATATCCACTATATTCTCCAACGTTCTTTCTCTCTGGAGGAATAGTAAATAATGCATCGTTTAATTTGTGAATCTATTTATTCTATATCTGTTTCTATCAAACACATCTGTCGACAGTTACCTTGTCTGCAGCCAGATGGCGTCCTTTCACCACCGAGAAGAACCCCGTCTGGTTTGTCCTGAGATCCTCACATGTCGTTGTCCCTGCTCTTTCACTGATGTCTCCAGTGTCTTGCAGTCTCTACATATTAAACCAGAGAGACGAACACTTTTCACAGCCAAATACTTTCTACTAATTACTTTTCAAAATAAAATTAATGAAGCAGGTTGAAAAAGTGTTCCAACAAAATCTGTTTTTATTCGAGTGAAGAGTGAATTCTTTGTGTCATGTGTCACAAAAAAATATATATATACATATATTTATATATATATATTTATATATATACATATATTTATTTATATATATATATATATATTTTAGATATATAGTACATGTTAGGATAAGGTAAACTCGGTCAAAAAAAGAGTGACTTCCACCATGTACTTATCTTCCTCAAGATCAAGCTGATCTGAATGTGGTTTCCTCCGGTCGACGTCGCACTTGTGCTTTGCTCAACAGTCCCTCGCCATATGTCAGCAACGCTATTTGCCATATGCAGGAGCTGAAGACGGCTGTGGAAGATTGGTGTCAACAGGTAAACTGATGCCAGATGTCACCTGACCTAAATGGTCTGATAAGAAAGAGTGAATAAAAAAAAAAAAACAACCCTAATAATTGTTTCCCCCTCGTCTCCATGTGATGATTGAGTGTGGAAAATATCGAGCACAGCTTGACCACGAGAAGCAGCCATACAAGAAATTTTTAAGGTGACCTATTTTTTTTTTTTAATTTAATTTAATTTCCAGATCTTTGCGCTGTTTGGATGTGACATCAGTCTAAGTCTTTTAACAGATTCCAACCCAGAGACCCAGACAGTGAGTCGGTGATGTCAGAGCTGTTTGTGGAAGGCGTTGCAATTAGTGCAAGAGGTAGACAAATAATGTGTTTTCAGTCATTTCTTAATGATTTCCTCTCAATTATCCTTGTAGCAGAGACAAGCAAACACTGGCCCTAATGCTCATGCAGATAATAGAGCAGCACATTAAGTCAGAAACTCTCGTTTTAGATGATGTTTCATTTCTTGTAGCACTGACTGTGACAGTAATAGAGTCCTGCTTCACGTATTTCACTCCAGCTATAAATTCTCCACTGTAGTTGTGCAGATGAAATGCTGTCCATGAAAACATTCTGTGGCAAAATGGGAAACATATTGGTGATTTTTAGATTTGACATAAATATTCACACATGTATTTAACCGTGTATTTCTCTTTGTAGAAACATCTCCATTCTCCCCATTGTTGAGGAGAATTAATGATGTCCTTGGCGAGGTGATGTGTCTGATTGAGCGCCTGGAAGCTGATCGACAGTTTGCTGAAGAGGCGCTCATCATCGAGAAGCAGAGGAAGAAATTCCTGGAGAACAAAGTTGACAGTACGTCACTGTGGAAGCACCAGGAGCGTTCCTCCGTGGTCCAGAAAGGTTGGAGATTTTTTAGTTGTCCCGCCATCAGGCTGTCCTGAGTGATCACTGCACTCACTCTCTGCTCAAATCCTCTTGCAGCACAAGAGGCTTGTGTGAGAGACATGAGTGATCTGAAGATAAAGCTGAAACTTGAAAAAGAGAAGCTCCATCAGGTGCAAAAGACACTGTCAGACACCGAGATGCTGAACCAGAGATTAGAGCAGGACATCAGCTGTGTCAAAAAACAGATTCCTGTTGTGAAGGAAAACCTGGAGCTGCAGAACACCAAAATTAATCAAATCAACACAGCAAAAGCAGAGGTAGCCTTCAACATTTATCATCCTTTAAATGTTACAACATCTGGCTCTTTTTTTTTCTCAAGCTCTTTGTCTGCTCCGCTTTTATTTTCTATATTTAAGAGTCATGTGATGTCCACCATTTTCATCTTCTCTACAACCTTAATCTAACAACAACCTTAGTTTTGATGCCATAATGTTTGATATTTTATTTGCAGAATGCAACTTTGAACCTTTATTGAAATGATCTTTATTCATATGTGCTAAATGTTGAGTAGCCCTGGATTTCTGATTTTCTTGAGGCTGAAGAAAAGTATGTGAAAGCACAGAGTGAACTTGTGAAGGTTGAGAATGAACTGAAAGAGATGGAAGATGATGCCAATGAAGAAAAGGCATCACTGGATGATGAGCTGCAGAAGATGAAGAATCAACTAACTAAGAAGATGTGAGTCACGTTTTACAGCAATTGATATGATGATATTAATATGTTGAGTTCTCAAATATGAGATTTGAGTCCAATACTGTGTTGAAGACCATGATCACTAACAATAACAGAACTTTATGTCTTGGATTCAGTGTCATAATCTTTATTTTTTTCTCCTCAGAGAGGATTTAAGGCAGTTGGAGAAACTTGAGGAAGACTTACGTGATGACGTGGTTGCTGCTGACAAAACTGTTAAGGTTACAGAAGAAATGTGTGCAAGTTTAAGGCAGAGCATTCCAGAGTTGATGGAGTCTGAGAAGAAAGAAAAAGAACAGGTCAAATTTTAAAATCCATTTTCAAATTCTTCCCATTTTCCTTTTTTAACCAGTTTCTCAAACCCTTTTATCATAGATTTTGATGCTGAAAGTTAAAATAGAAGATGAGCTGCAGAAGAACAAGAAGCTTAGTGAGAAAATAAGTTCATTGGAGGAAGCTATGGAGCGATCTGTGAGTTTGAACACAAAAGGAACATCACACAAACACAGTCCCTGAACACCTCTTCAGTTTGCCATTGCTATACTCAGTCTGAACGTCTTGAGTTCATTGAGTAGAGCATGGCATGCAATTGCCAAGGTTGTGATTGGACTCTCACTGGCGCTATGCATGTTAATAGTGGTTCAATCCACAGCACAGTGAGGTGTTTTCCCGGTAAAGTGCGTCGGCTCAGCAGTGTGCTGTATGTGATGACATCCACAGAGACTTAAGGGAGAAGCAGAAGTTTCCTGCATAAAAGAGCAGCTCCAGACAAAATGCGTTGCCGCCACGGCTCTCTGCAAGGAGAGCCTGGAGTATGAGCAGAAGGTGGAAGAATACAAGAAGAAGACGTCTGAGAGGTACATACAGTAGTGGACATTAGTCAAAGACTTGGACAAATAATTCTTCTTATTTTTAACTCTGCTCATTTAGTCATTTCCAGCTCAGTCTCCACACTGGTTATTTCCCTGTGTGTGCATTCAGAGGTTTCTGCTGTTCGCTCACCAATAACTTCTTTTAGTTGTCAGGTCCATTGGGATAAAACTTTTTTTTTCTTGTAAGTATCGTAGAACACCATTGAAAAATATCACATTCCCCTGCAATGTTTAAAACAAATATATATATATTGAATTCTTAGACCTCACTGTGGTTTTCTATATTTCTCGTCCATTTTTTTTTATCTTAAATCAACAAATATGAAAATACACAGTCAAAAACGGTGCTTTAGACATTCCATGTTTTCATGTTCCTTGTATTTGTCAGATAATATACCTGTAGTTTTACCAGACAATAGCAAGAAATTAAAGAAATCAGGGATTTTTTAGGCCCAACCACTGGGCCGGGGACTGGTACCGGTCCATGGGTGAATTAGTGCTGGGACGCAGAGAAATAATGTTTCCTTTTGGTCCCATCTGTCTATTCCTTCCACTTGATCCATACCCATATCAACAAAAGAACTGACCAATAGAATGGCTAGGATTCCATCATCAATAATGCAACTATATTTGATTAGGAAATCAAAATGACGCAGAGTCATTGATACAAAATTCTAAACTTGTATACTGGTCTGGTAGGAAAAAATTATAGGCTTGTTGTGTGCATGCACAGTTAATTTGGGTAGGAAGATTTTATAGGTAGGAAAATATTTCATAACATTGACAATTTAATTTTAATAAGGGGTATTTGTCTGTCACGATTTGACAACCGGTGCGTGGAGCAAAAATTGTCGGGTAACACTGGTCTAAGAGACATCACTGTCAACAGAAAACATGTCACCACACAGTTGTTTTAAGTGTCTATGAAAGTAAGAAAGAAAAAAAAAATTGGGCTGCTGAACCGGACCAAACTGGTCTTGACAATATTATCCAGTCCTGCGACCCACTAAATGTATCCCCATGACTCAATTATAGCTGCTGTGTTAGAGTTTCCTCCTTTTCTAGGTGTGACAACCCACCGCAGCACCCTGTGTTTGTTTACATTACTGTGCGGTCGTTGTTAGTGAAAAGGCAGTGGCTCGGATGCGCGCAGAGACAAAACAGATGCTCCAGAAAATCATTGACAGTGATGTGCAGTGGGAAAAAGCCAAGGAGGAAGTGACCCAGATTGTAGCCAAGCACAGCGAGGCCCGGGCTAAGCTGCAGGAGCAGGAGGAACTCACCTTCCAGCAGGAACAAAAAGCCAGGGTCAGGACCAACACAGTCTGTGTACAACGTACATGGAGTCTGACATTTTAACGGCTTCCTCTCAGTATTACTCACTGCCTTATGTGTGCTCCACAGAAGGAGATTGAAAGCCTGAAGAAAGATCTGACAGGTCAGATAACTGCCCTGGAACTGCTGAAGGTGAGTTCATGAGGCGCTTCAAACTATTCACTATTCAGAGTTGAGGCAAGAAATATGTCATCACAAAGCTGAGATGCAGATGGATTTGACTGCATTTAATCAGATTTCTGCAAAACTCTTCTCCCTGCACGGGCTGTAAAAGCCTCCACAGCCACAGTGTGTTGTAACCACAGCTTCTCAGATGCAGCCACTTGTATTGACATGTGATTTTTTTTACATTCTTCAACGTTAACTGGTCTCACCTGGTTCCTGCCCTGAAGCCCATGGTGACGATGAACCCGTTTGACCCACACGTTTCTTCTCCATCAGGGTCAGTGTGCAGATCTGAAGAAAGATCTGGAACGACACAACATCAGCTCTGAGCTGACCAATCACAGACTTCAGAAAGAGTTTGAAGAAGTCAGCACAGCCACAAGAGACCTGGAGACGAAAATACAGGTGATTGAATAGATACATAGATAGATTGGGTTCATCGTTGCAGTTAAAATTATCTTTTGATTAGAAAATCAAGAAAGTGACTGAAGATTTTGAGAATAGTCAGCGAGAACACAGGACCACGTTACTCGACCTCGAAGCAGAGAAAAAAGTCAGGCTACAGAACCTGAAGGCTGTGCAGGTAAGAAGTACTGGGCCACGCCCAACTGTTCATCACGTCCTTTGTTATTGTAGCATTTCTAATAAAATCCGTTCTGCACACTTTTAAAACAATTCTTTTTGTTTTGGGGGGATGGTTCTGCCAGGATTTACACACTGCAACTTTAAAGAGATATGAGGAGACTCAGGACAGAATCGCTGACCTCACAAAGAAGACCAAGGAATACCAAGAGTCTTCAGATAAAATGGAACAAATAGTTGAAAGCATGCCAGGAGTCATAGAAGAACTTCAGTAAGATCTCTGCCTCTGAGGAATCACAGTGGAAAAGTTACTGTGATTAAGGAAATGTCTGGAACTGCTGGAAATGTTCATTAGTTCCTATTAAAAGAAGAACAGTAATGGACGTAAAAACGGAAATGATTTCAATTCCACATTTCATTCACAACAATAAAACAAATTGATTTATTTTATATTTGATCCTCAGAACTAAAAACTAAATAAAAACTGGAGAGTTTCTACTCAAAGTTCCAAAGGACTACCTTCAGTTGTAGTGTGTAGGTGTCTGATATCTTTAATTAAAATGAGGAACAATAAGGATTAAGGTGATTTCATTTAATTTGAGGTTCATGTCTTAAACACAACCATAAAATACTCTGTAGTATTTTTAAGTACTAGATCATGTTAAATAAATGATTTAACCTGTTAAATAAATGATTTATTTAAATTATTCAGCAATTCAACTTTACAATATAATAATTAATTTTGGAAACACATTTTTAGACATTAGTTGTTTGCTGTGGCAATCCCTGAAAAAAGGATAAGACCAAAGGAAAAGAAAAAGTTCTTTCAGGTTTAACTGTCCCTTCAAGGGAAACTGCACAACTGTATAAGAGAACAAAATGGTCAAGGTTTTAGTACCAACAGAAATAACCAAAGCATTTATATTTTTATATATTTATCTTGCAGAAATGCCTTTGATTTGGTGGACTTCCAGCACAGATCAGCTGTTCTCATCATGAACTCCATCCAGGCCGATAGGAACGACTGCCAACAACGAACCCACAGATCAGAGCAGACACACACGGCTCATGTCACAGCACGGAGAGAGAAAATGGAAGAGATGAAGGTGAGAACTTGAGTTTTTTTTTTCTTCTCTCCTCCCTGTGAATATACTGTAAGACGTTCATGTCGGCCTGTTAGGAAACATCTCATTGTTTATTTGTTTGTGGATTAGTGTCAGCACATTGCTTGTCACAATACTTCCCTTAAGATGCAGAGAAAAGAGCTGCGTGCAATTAAAATTACAAGCCATGGCCATCCTGTTTAAGTGCTTTTCCCACAAATGACAACTCACTGTTGTTATTGTCTTTTGTCTGGACGAATTTGATGATGCGTGTCGCGGTGAGAAGCTTTGCTGTTTTGTTACCTGTGGGCCAAACATTTTCAGTAGCAATTTCCAACGCAGGCATACATCCACAATATCAAATAAGAATTCAATCAGTATCCTTTTCATATTAACATCACAAATGGGCTGTTCTGAAAAGCTCGGCACAAAATGGGACGTATTTGAAAGAGTCCTTTGTAAGAGAAGCCCCTGTTTATTGTAGGTTTTCATCTGCAGGATTATCAGCCCCAGCCAGAGCCTCTTTGCTGATGGGGGTTTCACATGGCTTATCTAATGTGAAATCGCCATGTGGTATATAGTTTCATTAAACGGTGATCAAGAATGCATTAGTTCAAAACAAGAAAAGGCAATGGAGCTTAAGCCGCCATGCATCCAAGTGCAGCAACTTTAAGGAAGTTGTTGGTGTGAGACAGTTTAAGAATTAGAAGTCTTCCTCACAGACAACTCCCATTAGCTGGATAAAAATTAGCCATGCAAAAAAAAACACTCCACTTCCTTTCACTTCACTTGATGAAATAAGATGATACAAGAACAACAATGCCGCCTGACAAATGCAGACATTACACTGAGGCTGGTTCTCGGGGAAATGGTCACTTTAATCCCACGGACTGGGCTAAAGAACACATCACGTCCACATTAGCATAACATAATAGGCAGGGAGTTCACAGTGCATGAGGTGCACGGTGACACACTCCAATAGTGTGGGAGTGGGTATGAAAATACTGACCTGAATAAAAATGCCCTCTCTGGTCACATCATTAGGCAGATGCATCAGCTGGTGGTCAGATAACAGGTCAGCCAATGAAAACTGGGCGTCAGAATTCACTATAGATTAGAAAAGAGGCAAATAATTTGATTAGTGGGCAGAAGTCGGCTCAGGAGCAGGTAGATGGGGCATTTGTGTGAACTATGACAAGATAATATTCTCCACAAAGGGCTAAAATTTAAGAATTTATGCATTAAAGTCAGATCAAAATGCCAAATGGGCCACATCTGGCCCTCGAGCCATGGTTTGACCAGGCAAAAAGCTCTATAATACCATGAGTGAACAACTCAAAGTAAATTGTGGACAAATAACCTTACCAGTCATGGACCAGATGCAAGGTGTTTGTGGGCCTGAAGTAGGCCCAGAGCCAGATGTTTGAGGCACCTGTTAAAGTTTACTCTTCAAATGTAGTGAAACAAAATCCAATATAACATTGTTATTTCACAACTGCACACCGAGCTCTCAGAGGTCTGACAGTGTAAAACTAGATGTTGACCAGTTAAATGTTTAAGTGCCGACCAATTAATCCACAGCTAATTATGATTTGCGCGAGCAGAGGCGATGAACCCGCACACACGTCTGTACGGCCTTCAGATTTCATAAATGCATCTGGTTTTGTGATTTGATCAGGACTTGTCGTGTGGCGAGGACAAAGTAAACAATGCAAAATGCCGACGCAATCAGTTTCTTATGGGCAATGAAGTGTAATTTGTTCCATTTACACTTCACAACAGCGTCAGATGGGCTTTGTCAGTGCTGCATGGAGTAATTAAACCTGAAATCAATAGCAGGCATTTGTCATGTTTACAGCCCCTCTTTCTGCTGGGTTAAACTCATCACTTTAGTGCTGTTCTGTTTTACTGCAGAGACACACTTCATTATGTCTGCAGGTACTGTTGAGATATTCACCAATCACATCTCCACGACCTGGGAAACACTTCTCAAATGAAAGAGGTACAGGCAGGAAGACACACACCGGCTGTGATTTATTTGCCTCCGTTGTCGTGCACTTTTGTGTAATTAACAACACTAACATACAATGAATGAATTCTAGTGTATTGTGTAGACCAGGCAGGTCAGTGTCAAGTCCACTCTTCATTCTAACTGGATTTTTACGATGATCTGTCCTGTATACACTAGTTCCACTTCCTCCTATTGCCTACGTGCTTCATTGTGCATTATGACTGTATTGATGTGTCTGACCATCCGTTTTATATTATATATTTTAAAAATGATGACTCGGTAACTTCCAACTCATTGGTTGATCCCGAAGTAAGTAAGTTAATCGCGTTTTTTTTTCTGTTTTCCACCTTCTTCTAGGTCAGATCTTGGTGACTTGACCTACTGTTTACTCTGCTACACTGTCAGCTATTACTTTATGAATTATGTTGTTTAATATAATGCTACTCTTGATTATTAATTTCTTCTTTAATACCTTTTTATTTTGCAATATTACAATACGTGTTTTACATTAAACAATTTAGTTTATATATATTTTTTGTCTTTTGTGTTTGGAAATCTTTCTTTTTTTTGGGATGGACTTTGCTATTTATACCCATGTGGATTCTATTTGTTTTTTTCTGATTTTGTCCTGTTTTGTGGGACATTCAGTGCATAAAACAGTTAATGGTCTGAACAGGATCTGTCCTAAACTTTGTGGATTGTAATTTTAATTAAGGGAAGCAGAAAGGTTCACTGGCATCAGGAGTTGGACAATCAAGAGATTATGGTCCTCAAGTTTGTCCCAACGTCCGTCTTAGTCAACATGTATATTTTTTTATCACCTTCTCTTTTTCATCTCCCTCTCTGTCTCTTTCTCCCCTTGTGTTTATACAGGATTTGCTTCAAATTGCCCTAAAGGAAAACAGACAGCTGGCCAAAGAGTACGAACGTATGAAGACGTCTCTGATGAAAGCAAAACAAGACGAAGTGTCGGCACAGATCAAGAGGAACGGTCAACACGGATCCTTTCTTTATTACAAACAGGTAAAATGTCCTGGTATAAACTAAGATCATTTTAAGAAAAATGATTATAAAGGCAAAATGCAACTGAAAATAAAATGAAAACTAATTTTTGTTATTTCAGTAATAGCTTAAACAAATTACAATTGCATAGCGCATAAAATGTACACCTGCAAGTTAATTAATGTAACAGTTTAATAACTATATCATTCTGCAATTCAACTGAAAAAAAGTGCAAATAGAGTAAAGTGCTGAATAATTTCTCAAAAATAAGGATCAATAAAGTATCACCTACTTAGATAGATAGATAGATAGATAGATAATGCATAGAAAAGACAGATATATCATAATAACTTAATTTGGCGGGCCAAATTAAGAAACCAAACGGGCCACCTTTGGCCCCCAAGCCCTATTTTGCCATGTAAAATTCAGTTTAAATGAATATCTAATGCCAATTACTGTCAGTTTTTTTTTAATGTTCTGCACTTTGGAATATGTTCCATAATGTTCAGTCCGTGACGTTCATCTTTCATATTTTTCATCTGTTCCTTATGTTTAGCATGGGATGGAAGTCTTCTTTGCATGGGCAGTAATTTAGAGACGGTCTGATCCAGGGAGCCAGTGAGGAGGTTACTGCAGCAATCTCATAATGATTAGATAAGTTGAGAGGAGGAGGATGATGGATGTGACATAATGTAATGATAACTATGTGGTTTTGCCACCGAGGGGAGTAAGGCGAGAAGTTGATGGTACATGTACACACCATAACCTTTTCTTTTAAATATGGACTTAATTATTAAAGGGTTACAAGATGTTCCTCAGCTCTGCACAGAAGACCCTTCCAGATTAGATGGAGAATAACAGCATGAGGGTTGTGGATGAGTTGACAGAGAGAAAACTCCACAGCATTTTAATCTCCAATCTTTTTAGTTTATGAAGGAATAGAATCACATACGACAGCTATAACATCAGACAGAAGCCATGTTGCTGCTATAATTAAAAAAAAAACCCAACATATTATTCATTCCCCCCAAAAAGACTAATACCTTTACTTGAGCAATTCCTCATCTAACTGCATGAATGTTATCAAGTGAGAAATGCATGCAAAAATAAAATCCTGTGGACAGGATTCTCCACGCTCGTGATCAAAGCCTGATTTTCTTTTACTCTGGGTTCAGCCTTCAGCATTTTTGTTTGTTTCAACTCTAACACTTCCACAGCCTCAGCCTCTCGTCGAGTGTTTCGTGCCTAAATTTACTTTTTATAACAAGCTTATAATCAACGATGTTTCTGCGGTTACATTTCATCTGATTCGTACGACAGCGTTTTCCCCTTTTTCTTTCTCTGTCAATGTCCCATTATTGTCTGTCTATACTGTGATTGGGACATTTTCAGTGATTTAAGTCAAGTTTATATATAAACAATTGTCTTTGTAAACAATTCATGCTCAACACTGACAGGATTAACTGACTTTAAGACATGTGTTCATATAATCTCTTGTATTCCACTTGACTGAGAGACTCATTGTTTGTCAGGTGATTTGTTAAAATCTTTCTTAATCCAACACCAGCCACAGCATTATACTGAATAAACTGCCATGAAATGAATAAAAATATATTTAAAATTATCTTGTCACGTCGAATTGTAGTCTTATATATTAGATGATGAATTAAATATAAAAACAATGTTTATTAATCATTTATGAGCAGGAACTTGAGAAATATTCTATAAATATCCTCAAATGTATTTATCCTTCTGGATTCATAGATATTGAAAACTGTACCTGATCTACCCCCATGGTTCTCAACTGGTGGGTCCCGACCCAAAAGTGGGTCACGGACCCGTTGTGACTGGGTCGCATACAGCTGGTCAAAAATCAGCTGAATAATGTGAATCTGCTGCTGAGCATGTGTTTTATTTTAGATAATCTCTTATTTTGAAAGGCACACTCTGATGAATAGAGTGTGAAAGTGGGTCGTGACTTAATGACCACAGGAAAATGTGGGTCCCACAGTGAGACCAGTTGAGAACCACTGATCTTCTGCATCTTCTGCACAACTACTATGAGTGGCTACACCTTGGAACATCAAAGCTGATACCTACTTCAAGTATTTTAATCTCAATAACTGCATATTTTCTCCGCCCGTGTTTTCCAAATATGGGACATAAGTTGGTTAAAACGTGGTCACATGAGCCAAAAATATCAATAAGGAAGATATGTGGGTCTGTTCTACAAGTGGGTTACATCACAATGGAACTAAACCCTGTTATTGCTGCATCACTGTGAGAAGTGTCCCATATATGCTTAACATCAGCGACTATAAATAACACCTTTAAAGTTCCTGGACTGGAGGCAGATTTTTCCTGTACTGTGTCTTTGCAGGGTAATTCTTTTAGAGTTTGCACATAGTGGTTAATGTTTTTGAAAAGGAGGAAAACAAGGAAGTAGGAAAGTTTAAAAGTTTAAATTTAAAATGCAAAGCTGTGGCTTCATTGGAAAAAAAAAAAAACAAAAACAAAAACAAACGTGAAATTAATTGGCATCTGTTTGTACCCGAATGCAGCGTATGCTCCTCTCATACAAATGCTCTCTGATGTACAGTACATGTTAACATGGCTTTGTTTATGTGGCGCCTTTCATTTCTGGGCTTTTAACAGGGAGCACCATAAAGAGCATTCTTGTTATTGTCTTTCCTTCAGGAGCTGATGACTGAGCTAATTCGCTTTAGTTTTCAATGCACCGGGGAACACATTGCCAAGCAATGATAAGCTTTGTAGGGAGAGTGCAGAGATGGAGGGGGAAGAAAAAGCGACGGCATCTATCAGAATTTAAACCTCTTTGCTTGAAACTGTGTTCAAATAATAAAGCAAGCAGCATGTCTTTCCAAGAGACTAGGAATAATTTCTGGTTTCAGTGGGGGGTTCATGACTCTGTGTGTATGTGTAAAATATGTCTTGAGGGGATTGGTATAAAGTTAAACTGGGTGAAGTAGAAATATTTTACTCATCAGCTTTGCAGTCACAGAGTTTGCCTCGGCTAGAACAAAACTGCTGAAGCATTTAGAGAAAATTAACCCCCCATCCTGGCAGCCAGATGTGACTGGATTCTGATGAGTGCACACGAGTGGGCAGAGAAACCAAGAGACTGTGAAATTCCTGTCAGGCCCGTGTACTGCAGAATGGGCTATTGACTGCTTTCTCTATTCCCCTCCATCATTCTTCTTGAACACTGCCATTAATTTCCTCTCCTGCCTTACCAATTCCTTTTCTCTGCCTTCTCTCCCTCTAGCTCTCTTTGTTGCAGAAGAGGATGCACAAAGCTTTGGTGAAATACTTCAAACAACGCAGCCTCTACAGCCAGGCTGGACTGGACCGGTGCCAGGCTCTGTCCCACGAGACCAACCAGAAAATAAAAACAGCCCAGGTACTGGTACATATACATGTAAAACAGGCAGGAAAACTGCACACAGACTCGACCCAAGTGCCTCCAATTCACCATTTATAATTATTTGTGCAATGTTGCTCCTCTTCATCACATTATTTCAAGTCTCATCAGGCTCAGTTGTCTTCTGTCAGGTCTAGGAGGACAGATATATATATAAAAAAAACACCAAAACATGAGACGTCCAGCTGATGTGATGGATGGTGTGTCTCAAACACTGGCCTGGGCTCTGACCTCCATGTCTCTGGAGATAACTTCATACATATAACACATTGTCTTTCGGTCACATCGTATTATCATCTAAAGCTGTTTTCTGTTTAGACCCTGACATTTTTGACTTTCAGCGAAAAATTGTTGACGTCTGTGTTACGGCGTCCCTGTTACGATCAGGAGAAGAATTTCCTCCCGTCTGCCTCCGAGCTTTCTCTACAAGGTTGAGAAGTAAGACTCTTCAATTAGACGATAATCGCTGTCTAATCTGTGCCGTGACGTGAGATGAGGTCAAAGCGGACGTAGGGACAGTGATGAATCTTTATGAAATGTTCCGTCCAGCCTCAGAGCAAAGGCAGGAAGCATGGAGCCATAATGTGGATCACTTTATCACTCCATAGCAACTCTACCACTTTTCTTGCTTTTCTTGACATTAACATATGAAAAATATACAGTAGCGGTTGTATCTCGGTCTCCCCAGCAGGGGGTGCTGTTTTCTGTTCATTGTTTACGCAGGTACTGTACAACAATATACCATATATACGTGACATAAATATACATTTAGCTTTATAATTATGGGAATATATAGACAAGGACATTAAAATCACAGCAGATCAGATCTGGGCAAACTATGGCTCGAGGGCCGGATGTGGCCCGTTTGGCCTTTTGATTTGGCCCGCTAAACTTTTCCAAATTATACTATTAATAAATATTTCTATTATAATTATGAGAATGTAGTGTGAATAAATGGACAAGCACATTAAAATCACAGCTGATCAGATCTGGGCAAACTATGGCTCGAGGGCCAGATGTGGCCCATTTAGCCTCTTGATCTGGCCTGCTAAACTTTTCCAAATTATACTATTCATACATATTATTATTATTCATATTATTATAATGAGAATATAATTATGAGAATATATGGACAAGGACATTAAAATCACAGCAGATCAGATCCGGGCAAACTATGGCTCGAGGGCCTGATGTGGGCCGTTTAGCCTTTTGATTTGGCCCAGTAAACTTTTCCAAATTATAGAAATAATATATTTTTTTTTATAATTCTGACTTTTCCCTGTAATGCCCACATTTTACCAATAGAAAGTGTAGAAAGGCTTTTAACATTTTATCCTTTATTGTGTGACCAGGCCCCCATCAGATTCCACAAATATATGACATTATTGCAGATTAATACTTTTGTGCAGACTCCACCTCTAAAACTCTTGCTACTGTTTTGTTTTTTTATAGTTTATCTTCCTGTTCTCCTCCTGCATGCTGTGGGCTAATATGTTTTATGAATTTGTTTAAAGGATTTTAGAGAAGTTTCCACTGCAGTAAATGAAGCTTCCATTTCAGTTTCTCCTCTGGCTGCTGATATGTTACTTTATATATATATGTTTAGGGTTTTTTTTTTTCTTTTCTTTTTAAAGGTCTTGTTCAGACATTAGAGGGAGCAGCCGTGTCTCAGTAGCCCAGCCTCAAAAGACCAACAGCTCAAGGCAGGGAGGTGTGGGGCACAGGGGGAGGAGCTATCACAGAGCTGCAGAGTGTGAAGGACAAAAGAGCTGGTGTATTCATGCGCACCACACCGTCACCCGTCACAGCTCAGCACAGGGCCCATCAGAGCAGGCAGCATTCACTTTGAACAGGCACAGTCCAGCTCAGGGTCTACACACCATATGGAGAAGCCTTTTATTGGTGAAAAAAAATATCTTTATGAGTTTGTGGTTCATCTAAATGGTTTTTCTGAATTCCCAAAGCTTAAATGAGTAATTGAACTCAATCTATTCTCTGTGATGATATAGTCATGGAAAAAATGATCAGACAACACTTGTTTTTCTCACATTTTTTTCTTAAATTCTTAATGCCTGGTTTCACTTAAGATATATTACCTGTAGAATACAATGAACATGGATTGGTTAAAGCACTGCCATAGCTGTGTATGTTATTACCATGAAAACCATGGCTGGATATCAGCTCTTATATTAAACTTATGAGCTTTTTTTGTTGTTAACATCAAATCTGTCCAAACAAATGCACCTTCAGTGGAACACAGCACTGAAATGAACAAAGAAATTGAAGAAAATAAATGGCATTTTCCATTACTCTATCAATACAATAGTATTTTTTTGGTTGCTAAATGTTTTTTTTTTCATTACTTTAGACACAAATAATCAGAGTCAGGCTCTGAGTAAAGAGGAACCCAAGTGCTTTAACATCAGTAGAAACAGGAGTTAAACCAGAGTGAGTCTTTGATTAGGCCTATACTAATCCATCATGTCCACTTAACCTCACAAGCAGAACATGGGAGAGGTCAGGCTAGAGCTTCATGGATAAAGCTGCAGGAATCACAAGCCAAATAGCGTTTTTCTGAGCATCTTGAGGGGAGGAAGAGTCCGGGAAACCCTTGGGTTTGTGGGTGGGTGGTAGTGGTGTGAGTTTGGGGGAGTGGTGGGGTGGAGGGGGAAGCTGAGGGGTTAGGGAGGCGGCTTGCTGTCATCCCGTTACACTCCTGCCAGAACTGGCAGTTCAGCTTTGTGTTCTGCAAGTTTACACTAGGGATGGCGTAATTGACAATGGCTAACAGCGGAGAGCAGTGCAGAGCCTTGTTGAATGGCCAGTAATGATTGGAGCAGACGCCCACTGCCCCAGTCTCAGGGGACGGTAATCCAAGATCCTGTTTCTGATATAATTGTTAGTCAGAGAATTTCTGCATGGCTAGTCGGGTTCAGATTCCCAAGCTGGTTGACAGTGCCAGGCAGTTTAATAGAAAAACTGGATGCTGAGGTTTTTAAAACAGAGAGGCACTGAACCTGGACATGGTTCACCAGGAGCCTCTTGTTCTCCCTCCTCACAAGTTAAGCACAAGATGATACCTTTCCTCCCACTCCTCTACTGTATGGAATGCATTATTTCCCCTCTTTACAAAAACTGCACTTTTTTAATTAGGGTTTGTGTTTGGCCTTTTCTTTGACCAGGAGAACCTGTCAGAGGAAATTCACCTCATCTCTGCCTTCCTGCGCTCCCTGACAGATGACTCTACTACGGCCGAGGAGGCTGCGCTGGACAAACAAGTCCGTCCATACGCCGCTGGATCGAAATGAGTAGATGCCTTGACTGCGGCCCGCTGTGATTGAACATTCACCTGTACTAGACAACTTACTTAGCCTAGCACGCTTCACTATTCCCTCCTCTTTACTTGCAGCAAATCCATAACAATGGAACAGGTGACTTTCATGCTGCTGTCAGGACTGATCTAATTTTAGCTGGGTGAATGATTGCAATTGGCTTTGCCTCATCAGATAATTAATCTATGTCACCATTAATTGGAAAAGAGAATAATTACAGGCAGTGTTGACAGAAATTCTACGCTTCTCCAGATTCCAAGATCTAATTACAACCAGTGATTCCCTGTGACCTTAACTAGCATTTAAAACACCTTGCCCACCTTGACCAAGCTGGCGAAGACCCCCGTCTCCAAAAACGTCCCCCCGTGTTTGTGGGAACGCGGGCTACGCTTCCGCGCTCCCTTCACTCTCCACCGTTCTCCGAGAGCTGTCTTCCTCAATCACTTTTCAATATTCAATCTTAATTTTGTGGAAGTTTAGCATTTTCAATGAGCTGGAGATGAATGATTAATGAATAAATTTAAATGCTTCATTTTGTCCATGGATCATTAGTTAAGTCCTTTGTGGGAAGGACCTGAGAAAGGAGTGAAAATTATTGAGACATTAGCCTGAAGCAATCCAGGGGTAAATAGTGTGCACGGAAGGATGTTGTGTGTGCACTATCCACTGGCTTTTGTAGAAGAACCCTGGGGAAACACTGTTTTCAATTTGGAATCTTAACTGAATCACATTTAGTACTTGTGGAAAATTGATTTTTCTTTCATCACGGTGGTGCAATGTCATACTAATGGCAGACGACACTAATGTCTTCTCCGTGTGGCCTTTTAATGGAGTAGTGAAAATGTTCCCCCCCCAAAAAACAACACAACTTTTGTAATTAGGAAGTACACTTTTAACGCCAAAAATTAAAAAAAGAAGAAACTTGATTCCTTATCATGTCAGATTTAGTGAAGGCTGTTTTGTGCTTCTGTCTGTGTCTTTTGCTGATAGAGATGTTGTGGTGTTGATTTGCTGAATGTCACTCCTACTGGTGGAGAGTGAAAGGTGCAGCATGAACAACACAGCCTCAAATGGATGTGACTGATAGCAACGTCAAGCTGGCAACAAGTCCCAGGATTTTATCATGAAAAAAAAAAAAATAGAATATACAGACAGACAGATGGACAGAGAAACAGACAGGCAGACTGAAAGACAGATAGACAGAAAAACAGATAGACAGACAGCTAAATGGATAGATGGACAGAGAAACAGACAGACAGATAGATAAATCAGCACCTGTATATCTATATATATGTTAATTACTCCATCCGTCTGTCTATCTATTTATCTGTCTGTCTTTCTGTCCACTCACCCATCTATCCATCCATCTGTCTTAAGTTTTTTGGACTTTTCCAAAATCCATTGTCCTCCAAGAAACACACACATACACCGTAGACTAACAACTGCTCATGAAGTGACGATGATCCTAAATCCTACAAAAACACTTGGAGTTGAAAAATGTTCGCTCCATATTCCCGGGTGACTTTTCCTGCAATAACTCAAAATGGAGTCCGTCCCCTAACACATTCATCCATGCTGCCAGCATCCAATCAATCCCCTGAATAAATGAATGAAAGCTACAACACCATGTCATCACATTTATCTGCAGGCGTCCACTCAACGTAGAAACACCTAAGTGGTGAGAGGCTGAAGGTTGGAGAGCAGTAACAGTGGCTCATAAGGATCACATTTGCCTTTGGAGACTGTGTGGAGAAATAAGTGTAAGAAGCGTCAAAGAAATCTGATTTATAGGCAGCATGATTCACCGCCTGACAACACCAAGCAGGCGGCGGGGGCCCGTTTCGTTCCGATTCACCCCAGCGATTGGCTGCGATTGTCGATGTGAAGCCAAGTGAGTCGGAGCAACGTCCTGACTCCTCATGCCGTACCTGAATCCTGTTTTTGGGATCTTTAAAAAAAAAAAAAGACCCAGGAAATGGAAGTGACCACTTCAAGTGTCCTGCCTTTGTTCAAGAGCCGGTAGAGTTGATCCATGGTGCTGATGGAGTCGAGGCAAGAATGTGAGGGAGAGACGAGGTGTCACTGTGTCTAAAATATCAATGAGGAAAAGGCTGCCACACACTGTTCTGCACTGCTCCATATGGTACCTGCTAATCTCTTTCCATCCTAGATTATTAATATATATTCCTCTTTGTCTGATCTTTATTCCCTACAGGATTAATACATTTCAGCAAGTTATCGCAAAGTATCTTTCCTTAAAGTTAAGGCAACCGCAGCATCTGTCACTCAGTCATACTGCACGGCTTGACAATTCACCGGAACCATGTTTGCCCAGGTGATCCTTCAGTGTGGAGGAAAAAAAAACAAAAAAAAAAACATGCCAAACAAACCCATCACTATAACAATACATGTTCCTGGTGTTTTCACACCCGTTTGGTTCCGTAGATATTTATCTTAACAGGATAATAATTTGTGAAAGTCTCTGACATTTGTGGCTATCTAGCATGATAATAAATCTGTGGCTTGGAACATTTTTTAGTTAATTAGAGTCAATCAATCCAAACTTTTCTCACTTACCGGTGTGAAACCAGAGTATAATGAGCAGAAATCAGCATGGTGATTGGAAAACACAAATTACAGCTGTTAAAGAGAAACTCATCCACTTCTCTTCTGTTGATGCCAATGCCTGCTGAGAGGATTTAAAATTAGCATGGCATTCCTTTAATGGATGAAAGGGGGGTGGGTGGTGTGGGGGGGGGGGGGGGGGGGGGGGGGGGGGGGGGGGGGGGGGTATGTGTGCCTCTATAATTAAAAAAAACTGTTAATGCCCTGGCAGCCGAAAATAAAATAAGAGGGGTTATTATTATAACATGACATCCCTTCACAAGGGCAGATTGGTCAGTTGAACCAAAAGACGAAAAGAAAAAAAAAAAACCCGACCTGTTTTAGTCAGAATTCCATCTCACCTGAATCCCTGTGATATTTGTGCGTCTGTCAGTGAAGTTGTTTCCCTGTTTATCTGTATTATGAGGAAATGAAGTTACACAACATAATGGTCTGTGACCACAGCAGTGAAGTTGTCAGCACCGCTGCCTCACTTAGATTCTATGGCATATTAATGAACTATATGCACATATATATATATATATATATATATATGTGTGTGTGTGTCTACAGTATTAGTGGGTGGTCAGGACTACATCCATATTCCCGCTGACATGTTCCGTGCACCTTTAAAGTCATGGAGTAATGATGTGAGTAATAACCTGATAATGTTAACAACTCCACCTGTATGTGGTCCAGGCTTCCAGACAGGGACACAGGATGTGACCGGGCTGTGAGCGTGAGACCTCCACCCCCGTCCCTGGATGTTATTTCGTCTGGACAGTTCCTGGAAAGGCAGACAGACAGAGAGACAGGGAGAGAGAAAGTAAGAGTGAGACAGTTTATATTGTGGGGCTTATGTCGTAGAGCTGTGTAACAGCAGCTTGCCATTGTATTAATTATTGTCAGTGAATCCAAGGGGGTGTAGATAATACAGAATGCACTGTTTGGTCCCATTTGTTTCACTTGTCAGTGGAGTGAATAATTGGGAGTGCTGACCATATTAGACACAGAGAATTTCTGAAAGATACGTTGCAACACAAAAGTATGGCCCAGAAATTAGAAGGAGCCGAATGTCAGAGGATTTCACATCAGTCGGGGATAATTTGCTGCCTTTGCACCGACGAAGGAATTCAACAAAGGTTACCTCTGAGGACGTCTGTTATTTATCATACAGTTAAGGAATTACGGTTAAACAAACTGCAGGAAGAAAAAAAAAATGTTACAACCAGCACAAAGATGTCCTCATCTCATGGATGAAGGTCAGGTCTGATGTGAAATGAGAAAAGGTTAGAAGATGAATCCAACCTGGGGAAATTTCTTGACCCACGGACAATATATTGGTCTTAAAATTGGACCTGGAGGACAGGTCAGGCACAGATTCATGTGAACTAAGATAAATGACATGTAAAAGTCAGGTTTAAAGACTATTTCAAGCTTTTTCTGTGTCATCTATTAGTTCAGGACTCACAGCAGCAGGACTGTGTGTCCCGTGGATGTTGGTGCTCCATACTGTGAATACTACGTATAAAATACACATTACTGCGTCATTTTGTCACCATAACAAAGATAAAATGTTAGTCTTTCATGCAGGAATGTATTATCAGTTGATAATTTGTTCTGTTGTTAAACAGGCAGACAGCGCCACCCTCAGAGACAGTCCCAGGGTGTTATGTCTCCATAATATTTTCTCCGTTCTGCCATCGCTCCAGGACTGGTGATGATTTGCACTTACTAACAATTACACAAGTGAGCAAAGGAGACGGAGGGCGGAGGCTGACGGCTGACCTGGGATCAGGCAGAGAGCTGAGCTCAGTTGACACTTGTTACTCAGTTTTTCCTTGTAGCCTGGTTAAAATGGCGGAAAAGATTGGAACGGTTGGTTGTACAATTGTTGGTGAGACACCTCGTAGGTTGGAGAGAGCTGCATTGAAAAGATCAGTTTCCCTGAAATAAAATAAAACTCAGACAGAATCAAGGCCCAAAGGATTGAAGACTAGACTTTGGATTTATTTACACCTCTCTCTGTATGAATTATCATCAGACTTGGAGCAGAGTTTACACACAGAACTTTTGCCCTCCGAAAAAAAAGTTTGAAAAAGACTTTTCCGCAGTTTAGAAGAAGGGACTGCTAATACAATGGAGCTCATCTTGCAATCCTCCCTAGAAATAACTATCAGTCCTGCTACAGCAGCTTCAGCGTCCCTAGGTGACCGCGCCACTGAGCCCGTGTTCGCTCCATCGCACCCCACTCCACGCCGGCTGCCATCCTGAAGGTAGATGCATCACGCTGGGGAGGCTCTGCAACAGCACCCCCCCCACCTCCTCCCTCTCTCTCCCTTTAGCCCCAGAACCTCGGCCTCCCGTGGCCCTTACACGTCTCCCGGTGTCCAGTTAAGCCCCGGCCCCTGGCAGCTGAGGCTCTCCCTCAGGTGAGCTGCCACGCCGCCATCATGTCTCCTCCCACGTCAACTACACAACTGGTATCCCTCCTTTTGTCATCTGAGAATGCCATGCACTCACACACACACACACACACAGACACACACACAGACTCGTCAGCTCGCTCTGGAGGGGACACCGCCTGTTCCTCTCTGCTCACCTCCCGGCTGCTGGCTGACTCTGTGAGCCGTGTCTGTGGTGGCTACGCCATGTGTGGGGATCTGGGGGTTTAAAACAGCAGGCCTCCCAAACTCCCCGAATGGCAAATATAAGTGCTTCCACTTTATTACACAGAGAGGGTTTTATGAATCATCTCTCCCTAAGTTTGATCTGAGATGACAAGCTTTTCCTAATCAGCTCGCAGATCAAAAAGTCAAAAAAAAAAAAAAAAAATCAGGTTAACAGGTGACTGCGTCTGTTTTTATTTTTTGGCAAATTCATGGCTATTAAGCCGAGATGCTTTATTAAAGTATGGAAACACCATGAATAAAAAAAAAAGTTTTCTTGCACAGTGCCATCACCTGTAGGGGGCGCTTTTCAACACCACCATATTATATCAAATTGTTTGGGTTGAGTTGAAAAATTTTGTTTTAAAATCTAGGGTGTGTCTCTCCCAGGGGGCGCCAGAGCACTCCACAGGACACAACAAGTATTTTGAGCCGGTTTAGTTGAACACGACACTGTTGTACATGAAGAAATTGAAGAAAGTTGAATTTTAGTTCTTATAGCCATCTGCCTAAACTTAGCAGAAACATATTTGACTATTCCACCTATCACACAGATGAACAAAGAAAATATGTTTGCATTATTTTCATTGATAATGGATCATTTTCCATACTAAACCTTGGGGTCGCAGCCCCTCCGTGTCCTGGACTTTCACATTTAGGCCATTGAATTACTACTGTATTTTTTTCTAGTATATGAGCATCAGAAAGAGTGAAGAGAGAATGCTGCTGGTGAATGTACAGTTTCTCTACATACGATGACTAATATAGTCCTGATTCTTGGGTTTATTTTGCAGGAATTCTTACTTTACTGGTTCATTTAACACAGTTTCATTGCTGAGGGAGAATTGAAGCAACCACTGGTACGGAGAATAAAAGCATCTTCTTACTAGAATCTGACACAGTTGCAATGAAAAATTAAAAATCCATAGAATATTTTTCATTGAGAAGCATTTTTTCAGGATACATCAACTGCTGCTTAGAACCAACGGGGAATTTAGGGGCAGAGGAAAAGCACAGACAGAGATTATTTTCATTTCTTCCTGTTGACAATGTTTTTTCTGCAACAGCTTTTTCCAGTTGTTGTTCTCTGACCCTTTTTAATCAGAACACAAATTACAACTTTGACTTTATAGGTTGCTTCACTCACACCACACTTAGTTAACAAAAAATATTTTACAAACAAGATGATATCGCCCTCCACCATGATATTAATATGATATGTTCTCTGATCTGTAAACAGCTGGTTATCTTGCTTTTCCACGATAAGAAAAAAAAGTGCTGAGGATTTACGCTCGGTGAGCACATTTGGGCTGAATCTTTCACACGTCACAAATTGCAGATGGGAAGCAGTGATCTTGAACAGCCGATCACATTTCCGTGACCATCTGACACCTTCCATTTAGGAAAATAATACTTTCTATCTTAGCATACCCCTCTGCGGCAGCCAGCAAAAGGAATTATGCCCGGTAGATTTTGGTATTCATAACTTTAGAGTTTTTTATTTTGCTTTTGTTTCTGTGCCTGGATTTGATTGAGTATTTACTCTGAAATTTATATTTCTAACTAATGAATGACAAATATATTACAGGGTGTGGAAATAATCATTTTAGAATCATACTGTAATCCCAGGATTACATACAACCTAAGAGCAAATTGAGATCAATTTAATGTTGTGTTTTTTGTAATAGATGTTTTATCGTATGTATTAAAAATGTTGATTTGTTTTGCTGAAAATATCTTTAACATCTTCTGCAGGTTAATTGTTATATCAACATACATTGCATTACAGTCTTGTTGTATTTTTCTACATATTATTTGTCCTGAGATTATTTTATCTTCATTTATTTATTCAATAATTTTTACTGGGACTTGGTTTCTGTTTCTGCTGCTGGATAATTTCACAAACAAACAAAACGGTTGATCCAGACGAGCCTTTAAACTGTATTTAATACCAGACTTTATCAGTGGTTTCCAAAGTGGGGGGCGAACCCCACTAGAGGGCTGTAGAGTTATTGAAGGGGTTGATCAGGTGATCGGAAAATTCACTTCCTCTTTAGGGTTTAGAATCTGTTTAGTGTATGATTTCAACAGCACCTTCCTGACCCACAGAACCTCCAGTGGGTTCTCCACCCACAGGAAGGAAGTAGACGGTATGATGCAGTGTGCTATGGGTGGTGGTCGTGGAGACTGAAGCCCCTGAGACCAAATGATCAAATGAATGAATGATTTCACAACAGCAGATGGATGGATATGGATTCTTTTCCGTCAGGAAATTAAGAAATCCCATGGATACAGACTTGATTAAAGTAGATACAAAGTTTTATGATTTCCCCAAAAATGAGGATTTTTTTTTTCAGTGACCATAGAAAAAAAACAGAACAAAGTTATGAGCTGAAAAGTTAAAACTTCTGCCAACACTCTTCTCCTGTATCTGTGTGAACAATGTATTTATGTTGAAAAGTAATAACGTTTAAATCTAAAACAGTTCAAGTTTAACACGTGTTATTTATATTTTCAGTTGATTTCGCCGTATTAAGACATTTAGCAGACATGTTTTTTTTTTTTACTCACGGAGGTAGATATGGTATCTGAGTAATATGACAGATAAATATGAGTCGGGTTAACTGGTACAGAGAGTTGTAAATCACTGTAGTGTGATTCTTTGTCTCAAAGGGTTTAATTAGTCTGGAAATTCTTCTCTTATCTGATGACCCCCCTCTAGCCCCTCCTCCTCTTGCACACTGCAACAACTTACAACCATAAACGCCCTGCAATCTGAAGACCAGTGGCCTCAGGAGACTGAGTTGCTACAAAGAGCTGAAAGAGTTGGAAATGGTCATTTTATTGCGTTAGAATAGCTCGCTTGAGACTTGGCTAATGTATCACTAACGGAGGCCCACTAACAATAACAGGACGTGACTCCATATTGAAATACAGTGGCGGTTGTAACGCCCAACGCTAACCAACGCTAGCCAACGCTACTGTACCAAACCCTTGCTCTGTGCTTGAGAACCACAGAATTTACGGTTTTCTTCAGAGGTGACGATTGTTTGACGTCCAGCCTGCCATCAAATCAGACTGAACTAAACAATTAACCCATTAACAAAATGGGATAAATGGGCTGCAGCCTCCAGGCCACTAGGGGGAGCCTCAGGTTGCTAATGTCAAGTGACTAAAATTAGGAAGTAGTCCATTTATATTTATCAATAAACACCCATAAAATCCATCTACCAT
This sequence comes from Paraplagusia blochii, assembly GCA_016785265.1. Classification (NCBI taxonomy): domain Eukaryota; kingdom Metazoa; phylum Chordata; class Actinopteri; order Pleuronectiformes; family Cynoglossidae; genus Paraplagusia; species Paraplagusia blochii. The sequence continues at coordinate 95,860 of JAFBJS010010460.1, read as the reverse complement.
CTCTTTTAAAGGTATTAGAAGGATATTATGGGTGTTGAACAGCTATAAAAACATGCTACCACCTTTAAAACAAAGGGTAGGAAGATCTTATGGTTGTATAACGTCTATAAAAACATGTTACCACTTTTAAAACAGAGGGTAGAAAAATATTACAGGTAGGAAAAATCTTCGGATGTGGCTATACATTTTCGGTATGTATGTAGGAAAAAACTTAAAAACAAATGCACTCACACTTTTGTCTTTGAGGGACCTGATCCTCTGATGGTGTTAATCTGACCCTGGAACTACACGGTGAAGTATTCGTAGTACGGTACTGCAGTACAGATCAATGTTGCATATTTGTGGCCTGGTATTGCTTCTAGTACATCATACTGTTGCACTACTTTATACCACATGAACAAACCCATTTTCCCTTATCTGTCACTTCAGAACTTGTGAGGTATCTGTCACTTCTGGTCCCAGGGGAGGACCTGCATGCAGGACTTGTCTTTTTTTTTTTTACTCTATCTGAGCTCTTTATTTAATTGACAGTTTATTCCGTCCTAATAAGCCTCATTTAACTTTCTGATTGGCAGTCGTTTCAGAACTGCAACCATGATTGCACTACCTGGTTATTCACATAGGGGGCCACAGTGATAAAAAATGGTAAAAAATACTTAGATTATAAAATACCTAGATTATTAAATCAAATCTTTGTTGATCTAATAAAAATATATAATTAAGTAATTATTTAATGTATTTTAGGACAGCACCCCCTGCTGGTTACTGACTCATCTGGGTTGTATTGTTTACATCCAGTGAACAGTTGCTACATCTCAAAGAGACATGAGATGCTTCTGAGCAACATTTCACTTGCACATGGTGTAGTTCAGTGAAGTTGCCAGGATTTGGGCAACTTACATAAATTTCATCATATCATGTGGTCACATCAGATCGTTCCCTTTTCTGTCCTGTCATTGGTTGAGTTTTTTCCCTTTGTAAACATCAAGGACCATTTCTGTTGTTTTATGGCCCAAACTAGGCCCGGGAGCCTCATGATTCACCACAACTTGTGAGATATTTACTGTAATTTTGCTTGTACATTTTCATACGTTTCAAAGATGCTTTTATCTAAACCAACTGTGGTTTCTCTGGGAATCACACCTAAAACAATCTGCTCTCTGTTTTAGAGGGAGGTGTGACAACTGCTACAATATGGAAGCAAAAATATGATTTCCCTGAGCACATATCAAGGCCCTAATTTTTATGTTTTGTGGCCCAAATTTGGCCCGGGAGCCTCATGTTGGGTCAATTTTGGCAGAATTTTTCTTATTAGATCTGACTAGTGGGTTTCTCCCCAGGTTACACAGAAGCAAACAACCAGTGCCACTTTTAGCCTTTACGTCAGGTCAGAACGTCCTAAACCTGCACGTGTTGGAGGGAAGAACCACCAACACAGAAACATCATCAATTACAACCAGGGTTTGATTCAGTGACCAGAGGGGCGAGAGCATGAACCGCTCAACCACCGTATGAGCCGAGACTAAATCTAAGGTGCTTATTAATGCATGGACACCTTATAGTTAGGTGCATAAAAATGCTTTACCATAAAAACTAATTAAAATTAATAACATATCACAACTTCCAGGTTGCTACTTTTGAATAGTTCACATATTTAGTTTAACGACGTCTGGCGTACAACGTACAAAGTGTAATGTAAATCTACAAAAACAGGACTTGACAAACACATGGCTACAGCAGACTACTGCGCACTGATGGATGTTGTATTAGGTTTCAAGCCTTTGTGTTTACAGGCCAGTAGCCGGGCCTGCAGGCTGAGAAACAATGAAGTGACCAGATGAGATAATAGTCCACCGAAACACTCTAGTCTACCCTGGGTTCAACTTTATTTTACTGCGTGTTGTTTTTATAACTTTGCATCACTTTATTTTACTGTTCCGTCCTTGCATTTGTGGCCTCGTGCTTGGGAAACAAAAGGAAGGAAGGAAGGAAGGAGGGAAGGAAGGAGGTCCGGGGTCTGTTTACATGATTAATTCAACAATGGCGTGGAGTATTCTGGTCTATGTGGGGTTTATTTTCTTACATGCAAAAGTTAGGTTTGTGCAAAAGCACCTTCTTTTTGAAGGACTTGCAGGAGCAGAATGAGATGAGGGGTTATTTTGGCGATGGAGATTAAGGCAGGGGCTTTTTGTCATTTGTGCGAGACAAGCCATTCATCCATCCAGTTCACAGCCAAAAAAAGGCTGGTCCCAGAAATTAGCAGTTTCAGCTCAGCAGCAAAGTCGTCGGGCTGTGAAGGCAGAGAGAAATTGACTAATTAGCAATGCGCACTAAAACTTGACGGTTCTCTCCATAACAGCGAGGGAAAGACTGGCTTTTTTCTCCCCCTTTTTCTCCTTTCTTTCTTCCATAGATGTTTGAAATCGCAGTCATTTACGCTCGACAGTTTTTACAATAGCCTTGAGCCATAATTTTGCGAGTCTCTCCAGCATCCATACCCCTGCATGGTCTCTCTCCACCGGCCATGCACGACCGTTTCTCTCCCCAACCGTGGATTTCCTATTACTCTCGTTACGACTCACTGAGCCCCAGGCCCAAGGATAATGATGTGTTGTTTCTTGGTAGCATAATTTGTCACACGTATATTTCTTCTTCTTCTTCTTCTCTTGCAGAAAGCACAGCTCCCTCTCACACACTCACACACTTCTTGTTAATTCAGAAGAACAAATGATCAACGTCAACAAATAACCTGAAATTGTGACTTTAGGAGTTTGACCGGAGAGACCAGACTTTTTTCCCCCTTAACCAAGAAGGATATAAGATTTTTTTTAAAGGAGAACAAAAGGGGATTTGAAGTGGGATTATTTTCTGGAAGCTGGATTTTACTTTCTGTGGGTTCAAGAGCTGAAGTCAGGTAAGTTTTCCTCCTTCTCAGACGAGCTGCTCTCATCATTTAGTTCTGACAGGCGCCTCGGAAGCCACGCTTGTGCCAAGTTTGCGCACATTACGCACAAAGAAATAGCCTTTGTGCCGATATGGGACGCATTATCCGTGCATGTTGCCGTCAACTTCTGCATTTCCTCGAATATTGACCGATACTCACGGCGGCGTAAGTCGCGTGCAGCCTAAATGCACGGATCGCGCCCATGCTTCCCTGCCTCTGCCGCTGCCTGTGCTGCTGACGGACGAGCCGATTGATTCGGTTTTAACTGCGTAAATCTGTGCCATGTGTAATGTCTCCATCGCGGGTTATTGTGCAGAGGGTGAGTGTGGGCTGAATGCTGCGTGTCGTCCGCTCCTCTCCGCCGTCTCCTCATCCCGACAACTCCAGCAGCAGCAGCAGCATCGACCTGCAGCGGCGTCTCCATCCGAATCCTCCCGGTGTGTTGTCTCGTCGTCGCCCTTCACGTCTCCGCCTGCGTTCAGATCGTCTTTCCTGCGGCCGGGGACGAACCAGAAAGACTCACGGTGCGAAAGAATGTGTTTTTTGTTCGGCGCTGTGCGACCAGAAAGCCAAGTTGAGAGCCGCGGTCGCCGCGGCTGCAGCGGCGGAGGACGCGCTCCGTCACCCGCTGCCTCGGCACCGACTCTCCGGCGCCACATGGACGCGCGATTTGCTCGCAAAAACTTGCCCGAGAAATCGTTTATTCCCATTGTAACAGTTGGCTGGGAGCATCTTTTATGTGGGGGCTGCACGGGTGCAAATAAATGACCTGAAGTAAATGGCTTGCATGGTTTATTTGTCGCCTAGGTGGCGTTCACAGTCGGGAAGTCATGTCCAGATCGGGTGATAGAACATCCACTTTTGACCCAACACACAGTGACACCCTGCTGCACGGGCTCAATCTCTTATGGAGGAAGCAGCTCTTCTGTGATGTGACTCTCACTGCCCAGGGACAGCAGTTCCACTGCCACAAAGCGGTGCTGGCCTCCTGCTCACAGTATTTCAGATCACTCTTCTCCTCCTCTCATAATGCCATCAACAATGAAGGGAGCAAAGGAGACCAGGGCAGCAGTGGAACCCCGTCATCTTCTCCTGATGACAAGCTGGTGACCCCAACCGCCAGGCCCATCAATAACCTGGTCCTCCAAGGCTGCTCCTCCATTGGACTGCGATTAGTGTTGGAGTATCTCTACACTGCCAACGTGACTCTCTCCCTGGACACGGTGGAAGAGGTGCTGTCAGTCAGCAAGATCCTCAACATCCCCCAGATCACCAAACTCAGCGTGCAGTTCCTCAACGACCAGATCTCGGTGCAGAACTACAAGCAGATCTGCAAGATCGCCGCGCTGCACGGACTGGACGAGACCAAGAAGCTGGCCAACAAGTACCTGGTGGAGGACGTGCTCTTGCTGAACTTTGAGGAGATGTGCGCCATGCTGGACGCTCTGCCGCCTCCGGTGGAGTCAGAACTGGCCCTCTTCCAGATGTCAGTCCTTTGGCTGGAGCACGACCGGGAGACTCGCATGCACTACGCTCCCGACCTGATGAAGAGGCTGCGCTTTGCCCTCATACCTGCCCCGGAGCTGGTGGAGAGGGTGCAGTCGGTCGACTTCATGAGGAGTGACCCCGTGTGCCAGAAACTACTGCTGGACGCCATGAACTACCACCTGATGCCCTTCAGGCAACACTGCAGGCAGACCACGGCCAGCAGGTGAGCGCAGGACAAACAGAAACACGCAGGGAACAGATATGCACAAGTTTTTCGGGCCGGGTTAAAATACCAAATGGGCTGCATCTGGCCCCCGAGCCTTAGTTTGCACAGGTTGTTTACCATCCTCTAACTTCTAAACTCTAACTTCATGGCTTGATTTCACTGACAAATGCGATGGTCAGTCCCAGGTGTGACCCACCTCGAGGCCCACTCAGGTCATTAAAATAGGTGGTGTGCAGTAGGGTTGGGCGGAGGAAGGTTAATCCAAGCCCTGTTTCACTGTGTCCATAATTACACGATTACCTTATGTTTTACTGAAGGAAAGAAAAAAAAAAGTCTTTTTTATTTCCACACACATCTGTGTAATTGCTCTCTAATCAGTGTAGACAAGTCGCAGTAAAGTAGATTATGCAGGTTGTGCATTTGATTTGTGGCAGCCTTGGTGAATTAGATTTGAAACAATATAATTAAATTGTGTGCAGAATTATATGGTAATTACCTGGCAGTTCTGATGTTACCGTGACACCCGCCTGTTGCTGACGCCCTTAAAAAGACAAGTGTTTTTCAGCAAATGGAATTTTTGTGGGTGAATTTCCATGTTGATTATATTTAAGAGAGAGAGGCATTGATTTCAATTGAGGAGAAAATCAGGGCTCATTTCAAGAGAAAAAGAATGTTTTCCCCGATGTTGATGAGTTTTCTTTTCCAGTTTCCACTTTCGTGGACTGGTACAGTACGTGTGGTCAGAGATGTTCGATGCAGATTGGTGCCGAAGGGTGAAAATGTTTTGGATTCATTAGGAAAATAGTGACGTGACGTTAATAATTGACAGAATTGGACTTGAATGGACAGAATCCAACCCAACACTGGTTATTTTATTTGGCACCTTTTCCCCTAAATAACGTATCTATTCCAACACGTGGAACCAATGAGCACGGAATCAGGAATCCTCATAATTAGTTTCACATGCCACTGTTTCGCTCCTCTCAATTAATCACTATTATCTATGTCCAGAGGCTCATTTGCATATGAATAACCCCCAAACACTTCGGAGTGGGCCGGTAACAGAGAGAACGCACTGGCACAATGGTTATTTAGTCAAGCGTTAGAAAGTAAAATATGGAAAAGAGAGAGAAAACAAGGCTGCAGCAAAAATAAAGGCCAGCTCCTCTTAATCTTTTTTACACTATATTGTGATTAATTGGGAGACTTGTGTTGAAATCCATTAGGAGCCAGATAATGGTCATTAATGCGGAGTAAAGTGTGCAGCATTGGTGCTGTACATCATACACAAACAGCAGGAAATATCCCACGACTGGTTCAGGGATGTCACATGAATCACCGTAGCCAATGAAATAGAGACATCATATAGGCAGGTTTATGTAGTCAATTGTGCTTTTAGCCTCCAGCATGGCACCCTGCAGGATCGTCCTCACTTCACAGCTAATTGAAAAGATATCTTTAGAGTACCATAACCAGCCAATGACACATCAAAAGGCACAGAGCATGTTTTTCTGCTTAATTATAATCAACAAGGCCTCAAAATGAGTTGTCTGTGCTGTTATTGTACAACAATATGAATTAATATTACAAAAAAAGATGATTTGTTATGGTGGCAAAGTAAAGAAAAACATATGGCTCATCTCAACAGTTTATACCTTATAAGGTTTATGAAAAGGCATTGATTGTTTGCTTTCGACATATATTTTTATGAAGGATGCATCCTAAGAAATGTATTCAAAATATAGTTTATAAAATAATACAAAAAATGTGCTGTGGTGATACAGTTTTAATGAAATTTACTTAATATAACATTATATTTAGCAGGGACTTTTATCCAAAGCAGCGTAAAATTAGAAAACACAAGTTACTGTAGATCATAGCCAGGGCCGGAATAACCATATCTGAGGCCTGGGGCTAAGAACCAGGATGTGGCCCCTCATTTCGAGCCCAGCTCACGGCCCTTTATGTGACTGTGTTTAACCATAAAGTGTGCAATTGTTCTAAAGAAATTTCCTACCTAATTTCCCTATATTAAATTATTTCTTACCCATAATATTTATATATTATGGGTATTATGGGCCTTTATAGTAAATACAAGTGTAGTCAGCCAAAATGAACAGGATGTTGTTTGTTTATTTTTTTGTTTGAATGCAAAAATAAACTCATTTTGACGCAGTCAGAATAAACAAACAATTCCCAAATTGCTCCTGGAGTTCAGGTTTAGGAAGACTTGGTTCAGGACGACTTGGTTCAGGAAGACTTGGTTCATAAGACTTGGTGCACTCTGATGGTTTTGTTCACCTATTTTCTAAGACTTCCCCACTTTTGTCATTGCAGAATTCGTTCCAATAAGAGAATGCTGTTACTGGTGGGTGGTCTGCCCCCTGGACCTGATCGTCTCCCCAGCAATTTGGTCCAGTACTATGACGATGAGAAAAAGACATGGAAGAT